>BQNB010022558.1:7892-62870 GCA_026074375.1 Tanacetum coccineum | reverse complement strand
AGGAAACCTACTTTATGACCATAGGACATTGCATCCAGGTTACACCATTGTGTTAAGCTACTACCTCTAACAACAGTAGGATAAAACCAAACACTAGTTCCCATATTCAAGGTACAAGGCCCTCTGCTATTCTCTATAGGCTGCTGCTAAGATATCCAACCATATCCAACAACTCCATTTACTATGCAACATACCATATAAAGAACATTTTTAACCAGGGATGAAAATGGTGTTACCCAAACACCCTGGTAACCAACACACTTCATTTCTTCAGATTCTTGAATTGGATGCCCCATGTTTCAGCAACAATTTTCACAGCATTTGAGTCTTTAACACTCATGTTCATTAGCTTTAGTCTAATGGTTTCATTGATTTTAGTAATAAGAGCACTAGAATCACTTTTTTCTCCTCTAAAAATCCTGTGATTTCTTTCTTGCCATATGTTGTATACCCACTAGCAGCAAGACTACCCATCTAACAACACTCAAATAATTGTTCCCATTACTTCATAATCCAATAAGCAGTATTTTGTACAATATACTATCCCAAACAACTTCCCAATCTTTCTCAGGTTTAAATTTTCAGCAACTTCCATCCACACTTTTTTTGAGTATTCACATAGGAAGAAAAGGTGATCATGTGAGTCTTGAGTTGTGTTACACAAGGGACATAAAAGGTCCTTTTGATTGCTCCAAGCCATGATTCTATCCTGTGTTGCCAGTCTTTTCTTCATTATACAACCACAACACACGGATGTATGCGAATACACAAAATGAACCATACTATGTCATACCAGTCAACTCTGTTATTGTTAGTACTCAAGTACTCAAATACAAGTCTAGGATGAAAAAGTAAGAATTTTTTGCCACACCTCCATTTGACAATATCCTTTTTACCAGGAATTATCATAGGAGGCCTAATGTTCATCACTTTAAACTCATTCCTATTCCATTCATCAGGCCAATTCCACTCACCATTGACCATCATACTGTTAATACCTATCATCTTAGGGATTCTTGCATCATATAGGTCCCTATTAGTTACTTTGTTAATAAGCAAACCATCATCATGCCATCTGTCATACCACATAAGGATATTGCTTCCATCCCCAATTTTGAATTGAAAATTGTGTGCAATTTTGTCTCTGATTTCAAGCAGACATTTCCAGTTCCATCCATCCTTCTCATTCCATTGCACATTCCATATACTAGCATCTTTTAGTCTTACTGCATGGATCCACTTGACCCACAAAGAATCCTTCTTTGATGCTATATTCCACAGGTGTTTAGCCAGTAAAGCTTCATTCCATTTTTCAAGATCTTTGACCCCAAGACCTCCACAATCTTTAGGCTTACAAACTTGCTTCCAAGCAACTTTAGCTTTCCCTCTAGCAGATTCACTATTACTCCAAAGGTATCTTTTCAGGATGCCATTGATTTCTTTAATCACAGTTTTGGGGATTTTGAACACAGAAGCCCAGTAAACACTAATGGCTTCCAAAACAGCAGCAATAAGCATCAATCTGCCCCTGGGTTCAGACATCCAACTTTTTTACCCAAAAAAAGAATATACGGACTGCCATCCTACTTATGTTTAAGTCAAGAAGGAGTCGAGAAAAACAAAAGAAAGAGTTTGATGTAGAGTTTTGTATTATTGTCATAGTTTTTTTGAGTCTTGGCTTAGCAACGCATTTATACATGTAATTTTGTGAAAAATTAACTTGCCACCAGTAAAATATCCCCATTATCTCTTACCATGTTTTTCATACCCTACACCTAACATTACAACTCTTGTAAATACCTCTTTGATAGTATTTCCTAGGTGCTTATGCCAAAGTGGTGGAGGTTTGATCCTTAATCAAGCTTATGGTAATCTCTCTCATTTATGGCTAGGTATCTTATCTTGAGGTGTTGTAATCTATATCACGGTTTCTTATAATGTTATAATTTATTATACACCCGAGTGAAAAAGAGAATCTAAACACTTATATGAGGTGCTAGTATATGATTTACGTGTTTTTATTACAAGGATGATACGATTATGCCATGAATTATCTTTACTTTGTAAGTTAAATGCCCTCGACTTTGCTATTTATTAGGTAGAAAAGCTTATTTGCTTGAGGACATGCAAATCCCAAGTATAGGGATATTTGATGAGGTGTCATTTTATACACCTTTTCGGGGTCATTTAACCTCCAATATCATGCAAATATTGTAACACCCCATTTTGATAAATATAGCAGCGGAAGCTAATATGGGGTATTACTTCATGAATCACAGACACAATCATAGAAAATGACTCAAAAGAGACGTTTTTAAAAGATACGTTATCATTCATTTAGAATTAGAGTTTTACAAAGGTAGATCCCAAAATCTAGAAACATAAAATGTGAATGATAACAAGTTTTAGCCATATTCAAGTTCCATGCATCCCTGCCATAAGTTGCTCAATTACCTGAGATAAACATTGGCATAAAAAAAGGGGTCAAACACAATGGCTTGAGTGAAATTATAAGGTTTAACATTAAATAGGTTTGGAAATTTTTTTTTATGCAGCAAATTCGATATTGGGTTACGTTGTTATACACCCGTTATTTGTAAAAACAATATTATTGTCGTTAGTTCATATATCACATATATAAACTTAATAGAACTGGGAGTCTCTAACCGAGACATACTAGGAGTTACTATCTAAAGAGATACTAGGAACTATTATCCAAAGAGTTATTAGGAGATATTAGCCAAAGACTAGATGGGAGATACAACCCAAAGAGATTTGGGAATAATTACCCAAAGAGATATTGGGAGTCATTACCCGAAGACATACTTCCATGTACTTAGGCAATAATATATCAGGATAACATATAGTTTAGAAAACACTTGTATTCATAGTTTATAACATGAATTCCCTTTGGGATTTAGAAAACAAGTATAAGTAGAATTATAATCTCACGGTATCAGATAGAGGATAGTTAAAAAATAGTTTTAGCTTGTATCCCCCTCCACGGGTTTAAGAAATATCAAAGGTTTAAAGTGAGCTTTGAATCTCACCTTAACAATACTGGAGAATTCTGATTGATGGCAACAAGTATTTGAATGAAAGTAATGGCTTCGTCACACACAACCTGGCGGTATTGTCAAGTCTTATTTTGATTGGTATAGTTTTTGGTCAAATGTAAATATTTGAGAGAGAGTGATTGAAAAATTATATAAATATTGATATCACAGTTTGGGGCCATCATTAATTTAGAGGTCATTCAGTAACGTTTGAGAGTTAAGGCACTTTAATGGTAACCCAACAACTCAGTCAGAGAGAGACGTAATACATGTGAAAACCCTTTATTATGAAGCTCCCTTGTATTCGTGGTAACGATATAGATTCGGGACATAAGTTTTAAAGCAACTTCGATGGATGAAATTTAAAAATAGTTATAACATAATCGGTTTTAAACGTTTTGCTCAATAACTGGAAATGATAAGCACATCAAGCGTTAATTAAAGTTATGTCTTATAAGGTTTTGAACACATTTCTACATTTTCTTCAAAATGTTACATTTTAGACTCTTAAGAATGAAAACTGACCTAAATTATACCCTTTGGAGTTTTCACTTTTACAAGTTTGGTCCTTCTAGTTTAAAAGATGTACAAAGTAAACCTTGTATTTTAGAAAGTGACATAATAGACCCCTATAGTTATAACTTTGATAAAATGATATTTTCAGTCCTTTTAGTTATATGTTTCAGAAAGTACGATATTACCCTTTTGCAATGAAAAATGAATCGTTTTTTGTCCAAATCCATAATAATGATATTATTCAATCAATGAATGTACTTTACAGGTTATAGCTTATTAATATAAGCCTAAAAATATTGAAGTTTTAACGCAACGAAGTATAAAATAACGAAATTTGTTAAGCTAGAATCTCAAAACGGTGTCAAATTAGGAGTTTAAAATAAAAACGAGCTGGGTTTTAAGCTTCAAGCTTTTTAAGACATAATGGTAATACTTTAGAATTTTGTTATATAAGCTTATTAGATAGATTATAACACATTTTACAAGTGTTTAGCTTATAGATTAAACGAAAAACATAATATTAGGGTTTTATAGGTTCGGTTTGGAGTCAAAAAGGGAAACGCATAGTTTTTTGAGTTCAAAGCTTTTTAACAATAGATTATATACGATTATATAAACATTTTTAAGGGTATGGAAACAGATGTGAGCATATGGAACTGTTTGAGTTATAGGTTCGAAAAGCGGGTCGAAATGGGACGTTTTTTTCACTTCGTAACCGCCTAGAAACAATTCGGAGACTTTCATTTTTCTTGCTTCTTGGCTTCTATTATGAGCTTAGGGACTTCTCTTGATCTTCTATTGCTGCTATGGAAGTGTTAGAATTCCATTTGTGGGTAAGAGATGAGATGTGGGGGATGATTTGAAATGGGGTGTTGTTCTTCAGCTATTTTACTAGGGTGTAAAAGAAGCCTTTGGCCAAAGTTTCTTCATGGCTAAGTTAAGAGCTGGTGCGTGTTGACTAACGGGATGCTATAGGATGAGTGTTGTGAGTTGGAGGTCTAGATACTAGTAAGGATGTGGATGGTTTTGGGGGTGTTTGTGGTGGTTTGGCTAGAAAATGGAACAACAAGGTGAGATGTAGCTTCTTGGTGGCTCCATGGTGTGTTTGAATGGTACTTGTAAGCTTACTATGGAGATGTCTTGGAGTGGTGATGTGGTGCAGGGTGTTGATGATATCATGGTGGTTCTAGACGTTTTAGGATTGTTTGGTTTGATTTATACATGGATGTTTTTGGACAGCCAACACCAGTCTCGGTAAAATGGTTGCCATTTACAAACCGTAACTCCGATGAAGCTCAAACTAATGAGCATGGTTAGATATTTGAGTCCTCTACAACTTTTAGTTTTACATATTTAGGGGTTACTATACAAAATTTTGAGATAATAGCTGTCTACTACAGCGTGTGCAGAAATCTGCGCCACCTTTGACATTTCGACAATAACTAGATCCATCGAAATCGTAATCGGAGAGTGGTGTGTAGACCACAGGCAACATAGATAAATGATCACAAGACCTGAGGGCTACCACTAGTATTTCATTTAATATCAGAACCTATTGATTTTTTTGGATCCCTATGTTTTATCAACTCGTACCGATCATGATTTCTTGAAAACTTATGATTAGTTTAAAGGTGTAATGGGTTTGCTATGGTTTTATGATTTTGGTTTAAGGATAGATGAATTAGGGTTTTAGAATTAGGGTTTAGAAGTTATTCATTGGGTGTTTGTACCTTGTGTTAAAGTGGTGGTAAGATATAAACATGATTTAGGAGGTAAAACGACCTAGTTTGTATTTCATGCACAATTGACTTATACATTGGGCTTTAGAAAGTTATAACTTGATTTAGGAGGGAAAAGATATTCAATGTGTGACATTGATACTTGATTATACATGCTTAAAGTTCTTGTACTTTCATATTTATAGGTATTACGTTACATATAATTAGGTTTTTTGATGTAAACGTTAATCGTTTAATGCTTGTTTGTGAGATAATGTTTTTAATTCCTCTTGAAAAGTATGTTTTTTTTTCTTAAAAAAACGGCTAATTGTTATTTAGTAAAAATGATATTAAAGATATTGACCTAGACATATTAGAGGTTTACATGATATAACATCAGATATAGATTAGCATAGATAGTTGTGTGAACTGTTTTAGTTTGTATTGTAATAATGTTAAATATAGAATGTAATGAAGCAAAAAATTTCCGTACAAAAGTGATCATAATATAAAATAAGTTAGATATTTCATGATGATATTTCGGGGTGTTATAGTCCATCCTCCCTTACAGAAAATCTCGTCCGTGATTTAGTTGAATGTCGAGTGATGTTAACAGAGAAAATTAGAATTGTAGCGATGTTGCTATTAGTGTTGGATACCAGGATTTGGAAATGAACAAATGTGATTTAGAGATTAATTGTATGAAGGTAATAATGAAAATGATTAATGAATGATAAAGGACTTATTTATACAATCGGATTGAAAGGAAACATGTTTGTACGAATGCCATACTTAAGCAATCCCACTCAATTTATAATTTGTCATTTACAACAGAGGCGTACCAATCCTTGTAACTGAGAATTTATAAATTTATAGTTCCAGGGATTTATAATTCCCTATTCAAATAAAGAAGCGTCCCCTAATTCATTTTGAATAAGTTGATTCTTAATATCCTACCTAAAAATCGACAAGAGGATATGAATATGAAAACAGTCATTATTTTTTTTCTATAGAATCTAAGGAATGATTGGAGGATAATAATGAGATGTCATCGCGCTGTATGTCTCTAGACAAGTGTTATAAGTTGAGTGCTTTTGCTGTCATTGTTCCAATTTAAGCAGAGATATGGGGTGGTGGATGTACGTGTTTTCAAAAGATGAGGCGCGAGTGAGTATTCGAACTCGAGTTGAATAAAAAAAGAACCAATGAGATGTATGCACTATGATTAGTTTCGATATTATCAACAGATTGAAGTCGAGAAAAGTTGGGAAGACCATCGTCTTGAGAAGGTTTTAAGGACCTTTGATTCTGAGACCTATGGGTTATGGGCTTACTATGCTTCCACTGCGCTACTTTGATTTCACTCTAATTTATTTAGTTTTCAGGGAAACTAGTCTATAAAATTTAAGGATTCATTAAAGGGATAGTCGAGTGGTGATGTGTTAATTGGTGATGTTGATCCTACTGATGAAGATGGAGATATTTGAATGGGTGATTCAACAGGTGTCTTAGTGTATTTAGGTGGTGAAATTTCCTTGGGAGGAAAGACATGTCAGGAATCAAACATCGATGGAGGTACAATAGCTGGTAGAGCAATAATAACTTGGGGTGGTGGAATGGCATCATATGCTTGTATGACCTTCATATACGGATCATCGTGAAAAGGTAAGGAAGATAGATAGTGAGGATAAATGATCATTAGTGTAAAGAGATATCTAAAGAGTAAGGAGAAGGATGTTTTCACGGTTGTGCCTAGGGAAATAGCTTGGTGGAGTCGGGTATAGATAGAGACATTTTGTAGAAGAAAAGCATCCTCGATTCGTAATCATAAGGGATAGGAAGGGTAGGTGTAAGTAAGACATTGATATGTAACAACCCAATAATGAATAACTAAGTTATTTATTTAATAGTATAGTTAGTTATGTATTTTTTACTTATACTATTCGGAAAAAGTTAGTGGCATCTTCTCAATTCAAGGATAATGCAGTGGCACGGGGACATTGATTGGCAAAAGAAAAGTAGTTAATAGTTAAGGTTTTTTACCCTTGTTCTCTATATCCGTGAGCTGCTGATACCACTCTGTAACACCCATTTTTGATAATATAGCCAGCATAAGCTAATATGGGGTTATTACTTCATGAATCACAGGAAACAATCATAGAAAACAACTCAAAAGAGACGTTTTTAAAAGATACGTTATCATTCATTAGAATCAGAGTTACAAAGGCAGATCCTAAATCTTAGAAAACAAAAATGTGGAATGATAAATATCTTTAGCATCTTCAAGTCCATGCCACTCCATGCCATAAGTTGCTCAATTACCTAGGATAAACATGCATAAAAAGGGTCAACACAAAGGTTGAGTGAAATTCATAGGTTTAAGTTAAATAGTTTAAATGCAAATTCGATATTAGGTTACGTTGTTATACACTCGTTATTTGTAAAACAATATTATTGTCCTTAGTTCATGAATCACATATATAAACTTAATAGAACTAGGAGTCTCTAACCGAGACATACTAGGAGTTACTATCCAAAGAGATACTAGGAACTATTATCCAAAGAGTTATGATGAGATTATTACCCAAGAGATTATTGGGAGATATTACCAAAGAGAGATTGGGAGTCCTACCCAAAGAGATATTGGGGGTCATTACCCGAAGACCTACTAGGAGTTACTACCTAAAGAGATACTTCCATGTACTTAGGCAATAATATATCAGGATAGCATATAGTTTAGAAAACACTTGTATTCATAGTTTATAACATGAATTCCCTTCGGGATTTAGAAAACAAGTAAAAGTAGAATTATAATCTCACGTATCAGAATAGAGTATAGTTGAAAAATATAGTTTATAGCATGTATCCCCCTTACGGGTTTAAGAAATATTCAAAAGGTTTAAAAGTGAGGCTATGAATCTCACCTTAACAGTACTGGGAAATCTGATTGATGGCAAAAGTATTTGAAATGAAAGTAACGGCTTCGTCACACACAACCTGGGGTAATATGTCAAGTCTTAGTTTGATTGTATATGTTTTATGTCATAATGTAATATCATTTTGATTGAAATATTATAGAAATATTGTATCACTGTTCGGGCCATCATAATTTAGAGGTCATTCAGTAAACGTTTGAGGAGCTATGACACTTTAAATCGTAAACCCAACAACTCAGTCAGAACGTAATACCAAGATGAAACCCCTTAATATGAATCTCCATAGTATTGTGGTACGATATAGATTCGGGACAAGATTTTTAAAAAGCACATCGATGATGAATTTTATAATAGTTATAACATAATCGGTTTTAAGCGTTTTGCTCAATAACTGGAAATGATAAGCACGTCAAGCGTTAATTAAAGTTATGTCTTATAAGGTTTTGAACACATTTCTACACTTTTTCAAAATGTTATATTTTAGACCCTTAAGAATGAAAAATGGCAAAATATACCCTTGGAGTTTTCACTTTTACAAGTTTGGTCCTTCTAGTTTAAAAGATGTACAAAGTAAACCTTGTATTTTGGAAAGTGACATAATAGACCCCTGTAGTTATTACTTTGATAAAATGATATTTTCAGTCCCTTTAGTTATATGTTTTAGAAAGTTACGATATATACCCTTTTGCATGAAAAATGTATCGTTTTAGTCCAAAATCTATAATAATGATATTTTTCAATATGAAAAGTAATTTACAGGTTATAGCTTATTAATATAAGCTAAAATATGAAGGTTTAACGTAACGAAAGTTTAAAATAACGATTTGTTAAGCTAGAAATCAAAACGGGTCAAATTAGGGTTTTAAAATGAAAACGCACGAGTTTTAAGCTTCAAGCTTTTAAGACATAATCAAATACTTATAATATTGTTATATAAGCTTATTAGGATAGATTATAACAACATTTTACAAGTTTAGCTTATAGATTAAACAAAAACATGAAATTAGGGTTTTATAGGTTCAGTTTGGATCAAAAAGGGAAAACGCATAGGTTTTTGAGTTCAAAGCTTTTAACAATAGATTATATATGATTATATGAACATTATAAGGGTATGGAAACAGAATGTGAGCTTATGGAACCTGATTTGAGCTTATAGGTTCGAAAAGGGGTCGAAATGGGTCGTTTTCACTTCGTACGCCTAGAAAACACTTCGGGACTTCGTTTTTCTTGCTTCTTGGCTTCTATTCTGAGCTTAGGGACTTCTCTTGATCTTCTATTGCTGCTATGGAAGTGTTAGAATTCCATTTGTGGGTAAGAGATGAGATGTGTTGAAATGGGGTGTTGGTTCGGTTATTTATAGGGTAAAAGAAGCCTTTGTGCCAAAGTTTTCTTCATGACTAAGGTTATGAGCTAGAGAGTGGTGACTAAGGGATGCTATAGGATGAGTGTTGTGAGCTATGGAGGTCTAGGATACTAGCTAAGAGAGGTGGAAGGTTTTGGAGGGTGTTTGTGTGGTTTGGCTAGAAATGGAACAACAAGGTGATGATGTAGCTTCTTGGTGGCCATGGAATGTGTTTGAGGTACTTGTAAGCTGCTATGGAGATGTCATGGAGGTGCTAGGGTGAGGGTGTGATGATATCATGGTGGTTCTAGACGTTTTAGGGGTGTTTGGTTTGTTTTATACATGGCTATTTTTGGACACCCAACATCAGTCTCGGTAAAATGGTTGCCATTTACAAACCGTAACTCCGATGAAGCTCAAACCAGTGAGCATGGTTAGATATTTGAGTCCTCTACAACTTTTAGTTTTACATATTTAGGCGTTACTATACAAAACTTTAGAGATAATAGCCGTTTACTACAGGTGTGCAGAATCTGCGCACCTTTGCCATTTTGGCTATAACTAATTCATCCGATATCGAATCGGGTTGATCCACCCTCAAAATGATCACAAGACATAGGGTTACAACTTAGTATTTTCACTTAATATCCATAACCTATTGATTTTTCTCAGATCCTATGTTTTATCAACTGATTAGATTTCTTGAAAACTATGAATTAGTTTAATGGTGTAACGGGTTTGCTATGGTTTTATGATTTTGGTTTAGGGTTAGATGATATAGGGTTTTAGGATTAGGGTTTAGAAGCTATGCATTGGGTGTTTGTACCTTGTGTTAAAGTGATGGTAAGATATAATCATGATTTAGGAGGTAAAACGACCTAGTTTGTATTTCATGCACAAGTAACTTGTACATTAGGCTTTAGAAAGTTGTAACTTGATTTAGAAGGGAAAAGATATTCAAATGTTATGCATTGATACTTGTATACATGCTTTAAAGGCTTGTACATTTATTTTATAGGTATACATTACATATAATTAGGGTTTTGATGTAAACGTTAACGTTTAATGCTTGTTTTGAGATAATGTCTTGAAAAGTATGTTAAATGGATAATGTATTTGGTAAAAATAATATTAAGATATTGACTTGACATATTAGGAGGTTTACATGATATAAACATAGATATAGATGGCATAGATAGGTTGTGTGAACTCATTTAGTTTGCTGTGTAAAAAATGTTACATAATAGAATGTCATGAAGCGAAAAATTTCCCATACAAATGTGATCATAATATAATAAGTAGATATTTCATTGATAAAAATTTCAGGTTGTTATAAATATGCTCTATTGCACTAAATCCTTTCTTTTTGAGTATTTAGCATTTGGGAAGCACTTGGATGGAATACACGTAACTTGCGCTTGATTCTAGAAGAAACAAGGCAAAAACGCAACTTTGCAGCTAATAACGCTTAAATTAGACATGTTTTCGGCCGTGTTATTTGTATATATTTTATCACTTATGAAATTTTGGTACTTAATAGCATGAAATATGTGTAGGTGCACTTGAAGACATCCCGAGCTCAAAAAGATCAAAATGCAAGTCTTTATACTCATCGGAAGACATGTTAGATGAAAAGAAAGGACTAAAGCTGAAAATGCCAAGAAGTGCGCTGATTTTCCAGAATGTGCACCACACTTCCCTTCGAATTAAATAGAATTAAGTGGAATTAAATAGAGTCTGCATTTACAGCGCAAGTGCGCCGATTGTCTACAAAAGTGCGCTGCACTTCCCAGCAGCATTAAATGAATTTGCACCAACTTAAGCTAAGTACACTGTACATTTTATATTGTGCGCCGCACTTCTACCCCTTCTCAACCTATAAATAGAGACGAATTTCACACCATTTGAAGCATCCCTCATATTCATCATCATACAATTCTTGCTCAAATCTCTTCACCAACACATGAGTTTGAAGATTAAAGACGAAGAACGAAGAACAAATACCATAGTATTTAGTAAATAAAGATCTAAGTAAGATCCGATAATTGTAACGGGTGGAGATTGATCCATTTTCCTAACCAAGCATAGTATGTTTCTTGTTTCTCTACTTTATTTTGTCAAGAACTTCATTGTCACACCCCCAGACGGGGCCTGGACGGAATACGTGTCCGAGGGCGTGACGTCATAACAATCCGATCACAAAGTAATAAAGAACGACCACTAATCATGGACGTTTGAAAAAAATTTACTCGTTACAAAAAAGAAAAAAAAATTAAGTCTTACAACCTATAATATTTAAGTTATACGTAGTGGAAGCATAACAAAGTTTTGTTAATGACAACGAGTAAATAATAGATAAGTCTTGAAATTGGCGAAGTCACATAGCACATAGACTCCAGATAGCATCAAGAATCAATCCAAGCTAAGCACCTGAGAAAACATGTTTAAAACGTCAACATAATGTTGGTGAATTCATAGGTTTAAGTTAATACAAGAGTGGACCACAAGATTTCAAAACGTATGCGACTACTATAACAAATACAACATCACATAAAAAATATTTACTGTTGCGCTAAGCTCATGACACTGAAGCTAATAATCAACAGGGCATGTTACATCCTGTCGCATAGTATTCCTGCCCTTAAACGGTGTCCCATACCAAAGACCACCATAATGCACAATCGACATGACATATATCCGTTTGTTCTTCGTTAAGTGGAACTAAAGTGGATAGGGATAATTAGTCCAAATAGATCTATTTACTCACTCGCGCTTCCTCAACCGGTCCTCCGGTCGAGAAATTAACAGTTCATGATAATTCCGACAGTAGTAGGTTTGTAAGCAAACTTAGGCAACACATAAACATGTAAAACTCGCGTAAAGAACTTATGTCCAATTTAAGAGCAAACAATGTTTCTTACCCCAAAGTATATAGCATTTGTAAATCAGTAAAAACGTGGGGCTATGAACTCACCTTAACAAGGATAAGCGATAACCACAACAACAATGATGGTATAGGGAGGTCTAGCCGCGACCTAGAGTAAATATGGGTATGACTTAGCATTCGGTAAAGTAAACAAGTAAAGCATCCATGTTTATTATTTAAAGCATCCGAGTGTGTTTGCGTTTTAGTAATAAAAGACTTAGATAGATTTATAACATCTTTGATAAATCTCGACACTTGCAAAAAGTTACTATTTATAAAAACCTTTCCTTTTTAAGAAAGTTTTTAGTTTCAAAATGTTAATAGTGTCCCCTATTTTCTTAAGTTTCCATATTTTACAAATTGCTTAAACAATCCTAAACCGCCTAATCCTTATGTTTAAATCGCCTAAATGTCCAATTCGTACCATTTTTAATAATCCTACTTTTTATTAAGGTCGGCATCTCCAATAACCTTTCATGACATTTCTAGTTGTTCTAACTAATTACTTAACATTCCTATATGTTTCGCTTGCATTTAAAATATCCAAAATCGTCCGAAAGTGCCCGGAAACCCATTTTACTATTCCAAACAGCCCACTATTCATCTATGTTGCCGAACAATGTTTCGAGTTTCATTTGGCCATAACTTGGCCGTTTTAAGTCCGATTTTAAAGTGTGATATATGAAAAATTATCTATTCGAAATAAGCTCTTCAAAAACTACTTTTACGCCTAATGAAAACATTTTTAAGTCGCTCAAAACCTCAAAACAAATTCGGGACAGCAAGGTTGTCTTACCGAAATACGACCAAAAATCAACCCAACTCGCATATTAGTGCCTAATCTAGCCCTAATCTTTATTCACCAATAACCAACCAACAAAACTAAACCTTAATCCACCCTAATCTCTATTGTTGCAACTCTCATCAACCCTCAATCTCACCAAGAACATGATATAAAACATAAACATAAGGTTATAACAATTTTTACTTCCACTTTATAAAAGATGACAAAATATTAACTTATTTCTTTTGTAAAAATAACACAAACACATGGATCTTTATGAACAAACATAGATCTATAAAGAAAATAGATGAAACCAAACAAAGATTCAAGGAACACTTACAAATCAAGAAGAGCAAGTAGTGAAAACACAAGATCTATACCCACAAACTATAGATCTATAAAAACCCCAAATAATCTTGCAAACCCTAATTTTATAATTCTTGAAATCAAGGAATTAATGCTTCACAACACCTTAGATATAACTAGGAATGAACTTTGAACACTTGGATCTTGCTAGAAATCAAAAGTTATGGATGTGTTTGTGTGTTGGTGGTGTGCCGTGAGCAAGGGAGGAGAGGGAGAGAGATGTGTGAAAATTTTAAGGCTAGTGAAATGAGTTATAACCTAAGTGTGAGAGTCCCTTTAGTTATAAGTTTCAGAAAGTTACGATATATACCCTTTTGCATAAAAATAATCATTTTAAGTCCAAAATCCATAATAATGATATTTTTCAATATGAAAAGTAATTTTCAGGTTATAGCTTATTAATATAAGCTAAAATATGAAGGTTTAACGTAACGAAAGTTTAAAATAACGATTTGTTAAGCTAGAAATCAAAACGGGTCAAATTAGGGTTTTAAAATGAAAATGCGCGGGTTTTAAGCTTCAAGCTTTTAAGACATAATGAAATACTTATAATTACGTTTATATAATGCTTATTATGATAGGATTATAACAACATTTACAAGTTTTAGCTATAGATTAAATAAAAATGAAATTAGGATTTATAGGTCGGTTGGAATCAAAAAGGGAAAACGCATAAGGTTTTTTGAGTTCAAAGACTTTTAACAATAATGTATAAAAGAATTATATTGAACGTATATAAGTAGGTATGGAACAGAATGTGAGCTTATGGAACCTGATTTGAGCTTATAGGTTCGAAAAGGGGTCGAAATGGGTCGTTTTCACTTCGTACGCCTAGAAAACACTTCGGGACTTCATTTTTCTTGCTTCTTGGCTTCTATTCTGAGCTTAGGGACTTCTCTTGACTCTATTGCTGCTATGGAAGTGTTAGAATTTCCATTTGTGGGGTATAGAGCATGAGATTGTGGCGCATGAATTGAAATGGGTTTGTCAGCTATTTATAGGGTAAAAGAAGCCTTTGTGTCAAAGTTTTCTTCATGGCTAAGGTTAAGATCTGGAGAGTGGTGACTAAGGGATGCTATAGGATGAGTGTTGTGAGCTATGGAGGTCTAGGATACTAGCTAAGAGAGGTGGAAGGTTTTGGAGGGTGTTTCTGTGGTTTGGCTAGAAATGGAACAACAAGGTGATGATGTAGCTTCTTGGTGCCATGAATGTGTTGAGTACTTGTAAGCTGCTAGGAGATGCCTATGAAGGTGCCAAGTGTGATGGGGTGTTGGATTTTATCATGTGGTTCTAGACGTTTAGGGGTGTTTTTTGATTTCTACATAGGCTGTTTTGGACAGCCACATCATCTCGGTAAAATGATTTCTATTTACAAACCGTAACTCCGATGAAGCTCAAACCAGTGAGCATGATTATATATTTGAGTCCTATACAACTTTTAGTTTTACATATTTGAGGGTTACTATACAAAAATTTAGAGATAATAGCCGTTTACTACAGGTGTGCAGAATCTGCGCACCTTTGCCATTTCGGCTATAACTAGTTCATCCGATATCGAATCGGGTTTAGTCCATCGGCAAAATGATCACAAGACATAGGGCTACAACTTAGTATTTTTACTTAATATCCAGAACCTATTTAATTTTCTCAGTTCCTATGTTTTATCAACCGATTAGATTTCTTGAAAACTATGAATTTAGGTTTACAGGTGTAACGTGTTTTGCTATGGAATTTATGGTTTTGGATTAAGGTTAGATTATATATGGTTTTTAGGAATTAATGGTTGTAGAAGCAGTCATGGATGTTTGAACCTTGTGTAAAGTGGTGTAAGATATAAGCATGATTTTAGGAGGTAAAATGACCTAGTTTGTATTTCATGCACAATTGACTTGTACATTAGGCTTTAGAAAGTTGTAAACATGATTAGGCGAGGAATAGAAATTCAAATGTTTGAGCTTGATTACATGTATACATCATGAAAGGCTTGTACAATTCATTTTATAGTATACATACATCTAATAGGGTTTTGATGTAAACGTTAAAGTTTAATGTATGTTTTAGAGATAATTCTGAAAAGTATGTTAAATGGATAGATGTATTTTGTAAAAATAATATTAAAGATATTGACTTTGACATAGTAAGGAGGTTTTACATGATATAAAAATGTGTCGGAATACACGATGGCAACACTCGATTGATGTGAACTCGTTATAGTAAGGCAATGTAAATAATGTTTCCATAATAGAATGTAAAGAGCAAAAAATTTCCCCGTTTACACAGAGTGAGTGTGTGTGCTAGTTTGTGCCGTGAGCTAGGAGGCACAAGGGAGGAGGAAGAAAATTTTTGATGAGTTTGAAATGAAATGAAATGACCTAGTTTAGAGAAAGTGTGATATATATAGGCCTTGAGTTAGGGTTTGAAGGGTTCAAGTGGTGCATAAGTGACCAACACACACCAAGAGTGTGTGTGTTGTGTGGTTCGGCCAAGCAATAGGTCACAAGGACCATATGGTTCAAGTTTTCTAGCCAAGGTTCATTATACTTGGTTAAATTTAAAATTTACTTAGTCAAAGGGTTAGTCAAATTGTAAGAATGAATGTGATGTGTAAGAAGTTGCATGCATGCAAGTTACAAGGCAACAAAAGTGTCATTTTCTCATCTAGTATGCACACATGGGTGAGGCTTTCAAAATAAGATGCCATTTAATTAATTTTGAGCATGCATACATATGAATTTCGTGGGTTTTGGGTTTAGGAGGAGGGGTGAATGAAATTTTTGGACTTAGGACATAATATTATTGATAATTTGAGTATACACGAAAAGATTTTGAGTTTCTGAGGTTCCGTTTGGTCAAAAACACAAAAAACGCAATTTAAGAGATAAAACCCTAAATTTAATATCGGAAGTGATTAAAAATACAAAACACTCAGGAAAGCTAAAATATCTTATATTAAGCATAAATTAATTTATAACCGATGTCGGAACGCGTCTGATGACGTTTCTCAGTTTTTACGCAGTTTAGTTCCCCGGTAAACTGTCAGATTTAAACGTAACATATAAAATATAAAAGTAGATGACCGGAATGGGTCGGAATACTAACTGGGAATTTACGGGGTGTGACATTCATAGACATGAGAGGCTAAATCTCTCATGACTACTCGGTGATGTTAATATAATAAATAAGCATTTGGTATCATTGTGATCTTCTTAATCTTAAGCTTATGTTGAAATTCTATCGTGTATTATCTTATCAACTTTGATTTTATGCATATAACGGTATAGGTCGAAAGTCCCGTTATATGTTATATGGTTTTAAATATTTGTCTACGGTCTTTATCGTTTGGTTGGAGAAATCCGCTTACATTATTTGATAAACAAAATAGATTTGATATAATAGTAACTGGATTATTTTAGTGACACATTTAATCGAGTTAACTAGATATAAGTCTTAATTAAACGCATTAATTTGTGAAAATGTTGTTTGACAAGAAAAACTTTTTATAAATTTAACAACCTCAAATCTGAGATCGTAATCATCACCATTGCTTAGGAATTATATGGAACTATCCGAGTAGTCATCCTTCTCATTATTGAATCCAACTCAGTCTATTTCAAAATTGTTAAAGTTTATTTTAACTACGATTATTCGAACACAAATCAAATCCCTTTGGAAGACCTGGTCTTACCTAAAATGTTATACTACATACGTGGGTTATACTTTTACCCGTGTGTTTCCATTTAATAAATCAGTAATTATAGTCTTATAAATTTAAAACTTTTGAACCACATCAGTAGCCGTGTGACCACCTCCTTTATGGCATCACCAATTGTGCCTAGAAAGTGAAGTTTTGGACAAGTTTTATAATGCTTCAGTGTATAGAGACGCCGTCACAAGAAGCTCTGGACGGCGTTACACTTTTAAGATGATGACGTCACTATTAATCCTAACGACGTCAAGATATGTCGGCTAATAAACCTTAAGTTGTATTGACAGGGTGACGGCATCACCAAACCCTAGTGACACCATCACAGCCCAATTCCTATATATACAAACCCTTTATTTTCATAATTCGTGTGTGGAACATAGGAGAACTATAGTTCAGCCATTATAGATGATTTTTAGGGCATTTTATGCCCTTAGTACTTCTATACTCACATGTTGGTTAGAAGATAAGTAATCCAATCTTTAATCATTGAAATATGTCTATGTGTTTAATGATTAATTGCTTTTCTTTTCTTTTTGTTAACATGTTAGGCTAACTTTATACGTGTTTGCTTATGATTGCATTAAACTTATTTGTGAACTCTAATTTGGTGCTTCTGGTTAGTGTTATGCACGTTAGGCATTAGAAAACTAGCTATAAAATATTACATTAGCACAAACGTCTAGCAAAACGCGTTAGAACTAAATGAAACCCTCACGTTTGGAAAGATGGCTAATTACGTATTTAATGTGTGTGGTTTAACTATTGGGTAGGAAGTGTGTTTTTAGGAGATGCCTGCTTAGGTGATCACGTAGATGCGTTTATGACGAATTCACAATTGATAATGAGAATACTTACATATTACACTAGCGAGGGTGACAGGGCAACGAGTTAGAGGTATCAACTAGGGAGTAATGCATGATTAAGTTAGCACGTTTGTTTACCTATAATATTTCTCGCCAATTTTACTTTTTTGCATATTTGGATTAGTTTTATTAAAACCACATCTCTCAACATATTGATTTTACCTGCTTTTATAAAAATATAAAAATGAAACAATAATCTTCTCTCAACCTTTAGATCTTAATAACATATAATTCGAACCTATCTCAGTATTCCCCTAGAGAACGATCAATCCACCGAGTCTTGCCTATACTACACTGTAATGATTAGGTACTCTACTTTGGAGGATTGTAAAACTTCTGCGTTTACAATTATCCGCATCATTAACTGTGTTTTTAGCTCTTAACTGGATTTATTTAAATAATTTTGAAAATATCATGCATTAACATGCAAAATGTTTTGATGTATAATTTAGTTTGATATATATTTTATGTAAAGAGAAAAGTTCATTTGCATACCAGTTTCTCCTCACATACTAATGGACAAATCTCTACCATCCATTTGAGTTTGATCTAATGATGGGGATTAATCTAAGATTTAATTTTATTTAATAGATAAGATTAAACCGTAAAAAATATCCACCACCCCTTCTTACTTTTGTGTTTTTTAATTTAAACACACTTTCACCCTTATTTTTAAAAATTACATATCGCAAAAACCGCAAAACGTTAAGATACATAAATTACACCATCGTGACGAGCATTAAATTATCTTTCAATAGAGGGGCACTTTCATATACTTTCGACAAACTTTTTTTTTTGTTTTTTTTGCATTTTTTTGTTTTTTCTCGATATAGTATTTTGTTTGATATATCACGTGTGATATGACACTAATTTGTAAGTTAGAACACTTTACATGCTTTCCTAAAACGGGTATAAATATTTGTGTGAAACTTCAACTGACTCATCGTTTTTGGCATTGAAAAGTATATATCCTTAGCTTTCCAACCATTTATCATACATAATTTTTGGACCTCCAAATCAAAACAGTTTATTTATAGAAGTTTGTGAATATCGAAGAATATTATTTTTTATTATCAAACCTACTTGAAGTATCACATGTGATATAACATATTTGTACGTTCAAACACTCAACATGATGTCATGAAATGAGCGTAATAATTTATGTAAAACATTAAATGGTTCATCATGTTTGACATTAAAAAATAAACATTTTTACCATTCTAACCATATATCAAACATAATTTGTGAAAATTAAATTAAAACACTATTTTCTCACAAAACTATGTTTTAACCCTTTTAATCCTACTAACAGTATACTATCATAAGTGATTCATAACATTGATTACATGTTAAGAATTTTAAAAATAACCACAGTTAGTGCCACATTATATTGCTTATCACATGTGATATTATTATATGTGGAATACCATGACTAATGTCACATTACATTACTTTATCACATGAGATATTATTATTATTTATTTATCACTGGTGATACTACAATGTCAGGGGTAATAAATGTTAAGCCACATGTGAATCTAACTTTATAAAGGTATTGGTATAGGGTTTAGTGGTTAGGGGTTTAGGGGTTTTACTATAGGGTTTAGTGGTTAGGGGTTTAGGGTATAGATTTTAAAGTTTATGTATATATATCACTTGTGATATTACACATAGTGGTTTGAGGTTTAGGTTTGTAACTTACCATTTTATGTTCCAATTCGATGTTTATTGTTGTCAATTAACATCTATGTCAAGTTTAACCTGCTTTCATTTACTTTTTACTTTCAAAAATTGACATGTTGCCCTTCGTTAAAGCTTTGATTAGTGATATATAAATTCAAGATAAACACAATGGTGCTTCAATTCTGTAAAAATCTTTTTGAAATTTGGTAACGTTCTTTTTGAGATGAATAATTTATTCAGATTCAAAGATTGAATTTAGAGTTCATGTTGTCTGGTTTATACAGTTATGTATTAGGTAATAGACATGGTCCAGAACATTGTTCAGACCATTCAGGTCAACCTCTCCTTCATTATTGAATCATTTTGCATAGTAAGGCTTTTGTCCAGTATCAAAGAATATTGATTTCCATCAGTTTGTGTACCTCAAACATTGGCTTCTTCATCATATAATATAGGGTCCTGATATCTGCATCATCACATGTGCAACATCCCTGATCTGCTGCTTGTATCTTGCTCTTTTAATGTTGTCCCACTGCTTTTTGTATCAACCAAGCTAGCATCCAATGCTTTTCTCGAATCAACCTTATCCTCTGTTGTCTGCATTTGTCTTTCATTCAAACCCACATTAGAACTCTTGTTTATGACTTTTCGTCTTCATCAATCGACTTCTTAACAGATTCCATGTGTATAGGATCATGTGTTCATGTGAATTCTGGAATCTCATTTGAGTGTATTGTAGAAAGTAGTTGTGTGTCATTATAACATATTCATCATCCATATACATCTGTGACTTAATGAACATCTGAAACTGTGTCTCGCGTACTTTAAAAGGAGCCATGGGTCCAATCTCTTGAAATTCATCTTTGTCAAGTTGTTTTTCTAGTTGGTCCACATTCAGGAACATTGTGGGCCAGGGAAAGAATCTTCTATATCTTGACCAAAGAGTGTCGCAAATGCACGTTTGAATCCAGACTTGGTTCGAGTTCCTTTTAAGTCGTTGTTTGAAAGAAGCTTGAGGTGTGAATGAAGTTGTCGAAAAGATACCATGCAACTCTTTTTTGCTTTGTCTTGAATTTGTTGCATTTGTTGTTCTTCCGAATTAGAACACGAAGATAAAGTATCTTTCGTTTCCATTTTACTAAAAATTATGAAGTGAAAATGATTTGTAGGATCTTAAGTAGATGTGTTGTGATTGAAGTTGTGGTTTTGAATGCAATTAATGTTCACGGGATTTTACAAATCTATGATTAAAACCGGTAAAAAATTTAACGAGATTTTACAAAATCAATAGAAAAACCGTGAATAAATAATTGATTGAGATTAAGGTTTGTTTGTTGTAGAACTTGAGCTTATGTTGATGATTGGTAGTAATGGTTGATTAAAACAAAAACAAGGATGAAATATTTCGCTTTATCAAAACATGTTTCGCTTGGACAAAGTTGCACATTTCGCTTGAAAGAAAATGCATATTTCGTTCAAGAGAGAATTACACATTTCGCTTGACTAAAGATACATATTTCGCTTGAAATTTTCAACATGTTTCGCTTGAACTGTTTTAACATATTTTGCTTGAAATTTTGTCAGTAACTTATTTCATAAAGACGACATATTTCGCTTGAAGATTAACCTGCATATTTCGCTTCAAATATCATACATATTTCGCTCAATAATTTAACCTGCATATTCCACTTGAAACTAAACATTCATATTTCGCTTGAACTTTTCCTGCATATTTCGCTTAGTTTACATATTCCGCTCGGTGTCACTTTCGAGTGAGGACCACTTAAACTAACAAACAAGAGATAAGCCAATCACAAATAAGCCACGAAAATAAGCAACCAATTAAGCTCGGAATAAGCCGAAATAATCTTGAAAAATAAGCAACAAGAAATGCAAGGATGTGACTAGTTTGAAGTTAAACGAGAAGGTGTACGAAAGATTTGTGCAAGAACACGAAATCAAAAAAACATGCAAGAATCTTAAAAAAAGAAAACGTGAGCTTAAAATGAGGAACTAATTACAATAGTCGAAAAGAAAAAAAAAGCCACGAAGTAAGAGCATAAAAACACGAATCAAACCACACGAAGAGAGGTAGAACAAGTGAATCAAAAAGTAAATAAGCCAAACAAACCAATAACCCAAAAATTTTGTGAGCGCGAGTAGCTTATTTGCAACAATAGGCCACGAAAATGAAAAATAAGCTTCAAGATAAGCTAAAAACACGAAGACCAAAGAAAGAATAAGCTCAACACACCAATAAGCCTTCAAAAAAATTTGTGCCGCGAGCTTATTTGACAAATAAGCCATGAAAATTTTGATTTGGAGCTTATTAATCTACAAAACAACCACGATCCACCCGAGGCTCTTGATACCAAATATCGGTAACCCAAGAATCACTTCACTTCATATTAATGAACAAGAAAAGTAAGATTGGATGATGAGAAGAATTGTAGAGAGAGAAACTAGAAAGAGAAAGTAGGGAGAGAATAAAATGGAGGTTGATTAACTTGCACAAACACAAATGAGACCAACAACCCTCTCTCCACACATGGAGAGGGGTTTATATACCCTAGATGGGCCAGCCTTAAAAGGCTTAGTGGGCCGAGGGTTTGAAATGGGTTGGGCTCGAGTTTACTTGGGCTTTCGCCCGATACACGTGACCGGTTAGCTTACATATAAGAGCCCGTTTACCCGTCTAGCCTATTACAACGTATATTAATTAATGACCGAGACCTAATATAATTAATGAACGAACTTCCATTGTTCGACTCAATATTTTGAGGCTAACATATCCAACCTGAAGAAATGTTATTCTGACGAACCATTAGCCATTCCGTTTGAAGGACTTCATGTGGATGACAAGCTCCGTTTTGTGGAAGAACCTATAAAGATAATGGATCGAGAGGTCAAACGGTTGAAACAAAGTCGTATCCCAATTTTCAAGGTTCGATGGAACTCAAGGAGAGGTCCTGAGTTCACGTGGGAACGCGAAGACCAATTTCAAAAGAAGTATCTGCATCTCTTCACTAAACCCGTACCTTCATCAAGTGTTGCAACTTGAGCCTTGAGGACAAGGCTCTTCTAACGGGTGGAGACTATAATATTTCACATTTTCAGGTCATTTCCTGACTCAATTATTTTCATTATTTATTTTTAGAGTTTTTACGCGTTCGCTTTTAATTATTATCTTATAGTTAAATCGCGTAAACTAAAAATCATCATTCAACGTAAACGGAGACCAAACAAATAAAAGTTTATGTCAAGTAAGTGTTATATGATTATTAAGAGTATAATTTATAACTTTTCATAAAAAAATTTATTGGTTACGTAAAACGCTTACGTTTCGCAATAAATAACATTCGGGCATACCCGGAAGCACCTATACCTATCTATACTCAAACAAATACCCACTTTTATACCCAATATACAAAAATTAACTTATTTATGAACCAAATAAGCCTCATGGCCGGTTAGGAGGTTTACACAAAGAAATAAAATGCAAAGACCCACTAACTCTTACATTTACATTTTATGAAACCGAACACACTATTACCTCATCCCATGTATCCCATACATTGGCACATCACTTATTACCTAAAATACATTTTCAGCCGTGTGAAG
Organism: Tanacetum coccineum; assembly: GCA_026074375.1. Lineage (NCBI taxonomy): Eukaryota > Viridiplantae > Streptophyta > Magnoliopsida > Asterales > Asteraceae > Tanacetum > Tanacetum coccineum. The sequence goes on along the minus strand of BQNB010022558.1, from coordinate 39,353 downwards.
GGGTCATTTGGGGAGGAAGGAGAGCTCTTTGCATTTGTACTTGAAGCCACTAACACCCCATGGTTTGATTTAAGATAGTATTAGGACTTCCCAAGATACTATAAGTAGTAAGTCACATGTAACTAACTCATACACTTTATCTTTTACAAGAAAAACACTCATACTCTCTCAAAAATAAGCCAAAACCCACGGCTAACATTTATAAGCTAGGGTTTCATATTCTTTGAATTTCTAAAGCATTCCAAGTATTCTAGTGTTCATTCTAAGATCATCTAAGGTTACTCAAGGTTATTACAAGCTTGGATTTGGGTTTAACAAGGATTAATCAAGAAAACATATTTAGGGTTTTCTTGATTAGGGTTTTGAATTTAGAAGCTTGGCTAGGGTTTCTATCTTGTGTTCATCATCCTACTCATCTCCTATAAGGTCTAATTTAAGTATTTCATTTCCATTCATTCATTAATCAAGCTTATGATGACCTACATGTTATATTATGTTTTTAAACCACCCACTAAGTGTTCATTTTTATGATTTATGGAATATTACAAAGACACATGTAATTCGAATCTTACATTATTGTTGGTGAAATGATACTTAAAATAGAAGTAAACATTCTATATAAGTGTAAATTAATTTATAAGTTTAGTTTGTAAATTAGTTTGTATTAAAAGTTTTTATTACAAAGTTTATGTAAGAAAAAAATATCCATGAGGACATGGAATTCATTTGGACAAGTATTGTGGACATTAATAAGTAACATAAAATATTGAGAGAAATATGGTATAAACTCTTATGGTGAAACAGAGATTGTGCAAAGTTTCTAAATAAATGGAATAATAAAACTGTTTTATTAATCACAAAACCCTAATAAAACCTTTATAATCACCTAACTTTAGTAATTTCGTGGTATAATGTATACATGTTTATATTTTATTCGCAATAGTACTTATCATAAGGGACGTGAAGAAAAATAAGGAAACTAAAAAAACCGATGCAAAAACCGAAGTGTAGATATGAAAATTTTAAGTTTACAATAATTAAATGGCTAAAGTTTATTTTAGTACAAATGCCTACTGTTATCAAATCGAATAATATAAAAATAAAATAGTACTTTTATAATGAATCCAAGGACGTAAAAACTCGAAAAACTAGATTTAAAAATGAAGTGATACGTTAATTGTACGGAAGTTTAAGTTAAAAGGTATTTTATAAAAGTAAATTTATAAAAATAAGTTAATGTTCACGATAGTATACTGTTGGGAAATAATTTTCATAAATAGAGTCTTTAATTACGAAGACGTGGACATAAGAATCACTAAAACCCGAATTAAAACGAACGAGATACAATTAAAATACGATTTCAATATTTAAAAGTTATAAAAAGTATTTTAAAACTTCCACTAACTGTGTACTGTTCATAACAGTAACCAGAACCATAATAAAAATAAAAATTTGGATAGACATTTTCAAATACAATCCAACATAAAAAGTAACAAGCGAAACGGATTAAATATGATTAAGTTATTACTTTTTTAGAAGTTACGAACGATTAATTATATAAAAGTAGGTTTATATAATTTTATAAAAACAATTAAAACTACTGTTCATCAGGGGCATAAATATTATAAATATAATATTTTGATAGATTTTCTTAATACGAAACCGTGGACATAAGAAACACTTGAAACGAAGTTAAAACGATGAAGATACGAGGTTTATAAAACTGTATGCACTATTTTCACTTTTTTGCACTATTTTATAAAAATAATTAAACCAATTATATAATATAATTTATTTAATCAAAAATAAATAAAAACATGTATATAACAACTATGATCAATTGTGAGACGAAAACCACACTTTATTTTACGGATACAAATACAAATACCTTTATTCAATAAAGTACGGTTTAAACATTGTTGTGATATTTTAAACTGAACAAGCACTATTAGGTGGTGGTGTAACTATATAACTTGTGATGTAGTATTATTAAGTACATTGTACTCATACGTCCTATAATTTAATAAGGTTCATGTTTCGGTCTAACAGTGACGTTTTTCTTTCCATTCACTTGATTCATATACATCAGTTTATTCACTAAGGTGAGTTCATAGCCTCATGTTTTACTATATCAATGATTTACAACTTTTGGTGTGAGAAGCATATGCATTGTTTAACAAATTGTACGCAAGTGTACATTATTAATCATTATTTACGTGTTTGCCTAAGTAGCGATAACCCACTATGCCCATTATCATGAACTATCAATTACTTTGTGTGAGCGCGAATGTTATAAATGGATCTATTTAGGATTGACATCCCCATTCGGGTGAGTAGCTCTCATTGGTGTCACGGAGTGAACCAACGGATGTATACCATGTCGGATTTGGGATGTTGCGGGTTAGGAACCTCACAAGGCAATGGTTTGCAATTTATATGCAATTCATACATGTCGAGCTTCGTGTTATGAGCTTAGGAAACAAATTACACATAGTGATGTTTGCATCGGTTTGCACTATCAAACACTTTGGAAAATCTTGCTTGGGCGGTCCTACATTATATTTACATAAACCTATGAATTCACCAACTTTATGTTGACGTTTTAAATCCATGTTTTGTCGATGTCAGATGAAGGCACGAGGTGCTAAGGATACATTGGGGATACTCTTTTGGGGAGTCATGCATAAAAGATTTGGAGTCATTACATCTGGGGATTTTTGTTATGATCTAAAATCTTTATTATCAAATGTTGAACGATTTAAGCCGTTGCGCTTTGTATTAAACAATTTCAATAAATCCAATGTATCTTATTTTAAACGACTCTTTTAGAGGTCGTTCTCATATCTTGTGTTGTTGATCTATGAAGTAACGCTCTCGGACTCATTATTCCGCTGCGACCTTATTTGGGGGTGTTACAATGGTCGCTACAGTAGCGTTTTGTTGGGCTCCCACTTTGGCCCAGTTTATTGGGCTCCTACTTTGGGCCGGACCAGTTTGGGTTTTTCTTTTTTTTTTAAATTATTTGCACAAAATAGGGGAAAAGTAGTACAAAAGTATCGATTTATTCAGATAAAAAAAATACCCGCAGAAACATTTTCGATACCTAATAACTTTAAAATAATAGACAGGGTCACACACATACACCTTTAGATTATTAAAAAAACCCCATATAGCAAAAAAGAAACCATTAAACATGAGGCCCAACACATATGCCCATATAAGAAAAAAAAACAAACTATTAAACATGAGATCAAAAAAATAAACCCACACAAAATTTAAAAAAAAATTAATGGCCCGCAACAACGCGCGAAAAATTAACGCCCCGCAGCAACGTGCGGGTAATTTTGCTTGTTAATATAATTGGGCTTGCGACCATCTACGGTGTTACCATTCGTATGTGTATATATCTCGTAATAGAGGTGTATGAATATGGGAACGGCCAAAACTGTGACCATTATATGTTCAAGGTTTAATTTTTTCATTTAAAAAATCAAATTCATTAATCTTAAGATAAATACACGAAACAACAAAAATGGGTTTAAGCCGTACAATACCAACGAACATTTTCAAATTTATCGATCTGGTACGTGATTTTTTTTGTTCCACTTAATGTAACGTACTTTCATGTTTTGTGTTCATTTGTACAGTCAAACTTGTTTTACCGGATCCAGTTTCACTAATCCTACGTGGACATGCCACGTAGGTTTCCCACTTATATTATATATCCTATTTTATATCATTTTCCCCCAAGTACATTGTTACCACCGAAACCCTAACCCTAAACATATCACAAAACACAAAAATGTCTTCTTCATCTTCTAATCGAAACCGTTATTCAACAAACAGCCCAAAAAATTCCACCTACTATATGTGAGCATGAAGAACCCGTTATTCAACAAACAACACGAACCATCTATCATCCTTTAAGACGTTTTCTAGGATGCATCAATTATTATAAAGTAAGAGATTTATATACTTTGTTTATGATTATAACGTTGCACATTTTATAATGTAACTGATTTATATAAATCTTGTTACTGTAATATTTAGGGTTCAAAATGCAGGACTTTTTATTGGGTTGATCCAAAATTACCTAGTGATTACTATAAACAAGAGGTGTACAAGTTGATTCAAAAGGAAAAACAGTTGAAAGAAGAAAACTACATATTCAACGGAAAAATAAGAGAGTTGCAAAGGGAGTTTGACTTTGAAAAGTCAACTTTGAAGAAGCAAGTGTTGATGATGCAAATGGAGTTGAAACAAAGCAAGTCTAGTTTGGTGTTTTATAGAAAAGTTGTAGTTGTAATGACTGTGGTTATGCTAGTTTGGTGTTTTATAAGAAAGTTTTAGTTGAATCAAAGCAAGTCTAGTTTGGTGTTTTGTAATTTTCTGATGTTTGAAATGAAAAAAAATGTTGTTTATGCTGAAAATGTTAAACAAGTGTTATATATGGACCACAATAATGCAGTAAACAATGAAACATAAAGTCATGTCTGTAATATAATAATGCAGTTAGCAAAAGAATAAAGACAATTAAACATGAGTGGTCACAGGAATAAAGACAGACAATTAGACACAAAGTCACATGAATCTTGGATTGTTTACTACATTCCATTGAAAATTTGTGGACATAAAGTAACACTATCCAAGATAACACTCCTACCAATACATAGTTTAGTCCAAAATACTCCTACCAACACATAGTTTAGTGCAAATACAACTACCAATGTTTGACTACATAAACTTCAAATACAACATCTTTCATGGTTCTGCAAGAGCCTCATCAACATCCCAGGCTTTATCAGCACTTGAACCTGCACCATCTTTGCCAAATTTGAATGCCTTGGCTCTGTTTGCTATTCTCTCTGATTTTCTCCTTCTCTTCAAACCCGCAATCTTTAAAGTACCAACTGCAAAGACAAGCCTTAAACCATTGCCAATTATCAGTGTCTTCAATGTTGACCATAGCCCAAGCTATGAGAAACATTTGGTTGTTTTCATCTCTACCTATAGCTGTCAAAAGCTCACCTTTGACTGTTCCTTTCAGAAAACATCCATCCTTCTTTCATTACTTTAAAACAGACATATAAACCTTAGGAAGGTGTTTTTTCCCAATTCTTTTCTCTATCTATAAGTAGGTAATCTGTTGAACCCAGAATCTGTCCATAATTTGTTGGCTATAATCCCGATAACGCTTTTTTTATATGCGCTAAGAGCTCACATTCATGATCGAAAAAATGTCCTTTGCTTTGCTCTTTTGAAACACTTGTTTAATACTAACATTGATTAGAAATGTTTTCATGGTTTGCTCTTGAATCCTCCTATAGCTGATAGTGGGATCCTTAATGATTTTAGATGCAAATTGCTTAGCAATCCATTTATAAGTGACAAAGAACCTAGATCAAAACTTCTAAGAACATCAAGGTGTGGGTAATCAAGTTCTTTTGATCTGGAAAACACATTTATTTTGCATCCAGGAAGCCCAAAACCTAAATGTGCAACCATTCTGTACACCTTTCTTTTTTGTACACTTCCCTTTCCCTTTCTTACCAGGTGACCGACTCTGCACTCCCTTACATTTCTTATCAGGTGACATACTCTACACTCCCATACCTTTCTTACCATTAGATGGTGACTCGGTGTGCACACCCTTTGCCTTCTTAGATGGTGACTCAATCTGCACACCCTCAGCTTTCCCTTTCTTAGCAGGCAAATCCCATTTCTTACCACCAAACCTACCATCTACAATATCTCTACCACACAAACCATCAAAGTTTTATAGTCATTCCTTCTGTACCAAAGCTGGTAGCCATTAGCCACACCATAATTGATCAAACATTCTTTAAACTATTTTGGGTGTTCAAACCTAAGACCTAGTGTTGGTTTCATTTCATTCCATGGAAGGCTATGGTCAAATTCTGGATAAACAACATAATCTACTACTTTATACCTTGTGTCCACACCTTCATCATCACTATCTATTAATAACTCCTTATCAGTAGGTTCACTACATTCAGTTGTGTCAGTATGATCACTTATAAAAGTTCCATTGCATAATTTATTTAAAAAAGACTCAATAATGGTCCCATTTTGTATAACTACATCATCTTATCTTACAAAATCACTAACACTATAACCAGTTATGTTTTCCATCTCACCAACATCTAAAACCTCATCTCCCCCCAGATTTGAGTATTGTACCAAATTACTTAAAAAATCATCCCATGATTTCCAAAAGATTTCAATAACTATTCATTCTTGAAGAGTGTTAGGGCAATATACACTCGCGAGGTGTAGAGTCATCCATAATCTCCAGTAAACCATTACGTAAGTACTTTAAACCAGGAATAAATAAATTATAATACTTGGACGTGATATGGACAAGTCCTTTGAGTTTCTTCAGCAACCCAATGAAGGTCATCTCATCGAATGTCAAAATCACTAATTGTAAAATCATCTTCCGTACATTCCTCTAATCATTGGAGAATCAATACTGGCCATTGGATCACTTTGATAATCACACGGATTGCCAGCGTGGCAGTCCGTTGTGAGATACCCTGTGCTTTCATTGTGAGTGAATCCAGTGTAAAACCCGTCAATTTTGTGCTTTCTTCATTTGCCACTGTGTCATTCCTTGTTGGGATTAGCCAATATGGTGCGTTTGATTACATTTTAACATGCCAAGGTGTACTTGAGTACTTGAATTACCTTCTATAACCCTTAATTTAGCTTTGCCCTTTGTTTTAACCTATGGGTAAATCGGAGGAGATGATGAACAGTGTAACTTCTTTTCCCGCTTAACTTTTAACTGAAGGAGTGAAAAGGGGAGGTTTGACTGGCTAAAAGGGCTCGTTGACTTGGGCTTATGGTTTTATTTGTTTTGGGCCTTAGTAAAGAAAAACGAGTTAAGGTTTTGGGCTTGGGTATGTTTTAAGGGTAAACCGGTTATAAGGGGTTTTGGCCCATTTAGTTAGGGACTAATTTTGAAATTTGGTAATTATTGAGGGACTGAAATGGTAACTTTTGGGATTTTTGTCTTTAGTGAGTTGACTTTGACTTTGGTTGACTGAGAGCTTTGACTTTTTGACTTTGGCTTGATTTCCCGGCTTCTTTTGTGCTCTTCCGTTTCCCGTGTCCGTGTTTGCCCGTTTTTTACGGTTTTCTCGTGATTTTTGTCTTATCCATACCTGCACACACAAAACACAAAAACACACATATCTTTGCCATTTTAATCATGTTTTTGGTATTTTAGGGTCATTTTTGGTATTAAATGGATGTGTGTTTTCACACATATCAAAATTCCCCAAACTAAACGATTGCGTGTCCTCACGCAATATTACATGCCTTATAACCAAATATTTCAAAACTTCCCCAAACTAAACCTTTGAAAAGTAGCAAAGATTTTTGTTGAGAGAGCTAAGAAATCACAAGTTATAAAACACCCGATTTCCCATTTTCAAAGATTATTTTCATTTTTATGATTTTTCTTGATAAACTATCTAACTACAACTTATTCTTGTGTGACATAATGTATTGTTTTCATTACCTTTGTGGTAACTTTAAGGATCATGGAACAAAAAGCACAATTAAGTGTCTAATAAGATAACTTCATCATTCCCAATTTTTCACTTTTCCCATACTAAGCTTAAAAATAAGATCACTGTTAAGTACAAGCCAAGATGCTAAGACTACTTATAATTACAACTTGTGAATTTTTCTTCCCGACATACACCATATATTTAAATGTGTGTGCTCAAATTAATTTAAACCATTAAATCCACATATTTAGATAGTTGAAATCCGACTAAGCTTTACACATGGGCCTTTTGGGCTAATATGTTAATAACATAGTAAGATCACAACTCAAAGCAAACAAAAACCTCCTTAGCTAAGACATCGTTGGTTCACTTGCCCCATAAATGACTTTCTTCTCTAGCATCCCACCGTCATCGGGTAAGTGCTAAGGTTTTTGAGACCCCATCCGGAGAATAATAATCGAGACGCATGAACTTCCGATGAAAAAGCCTTGTAGACTTTTGCAAATGTTGGTTCAAAAGAATACTTTGGTTTTAGAAAAGGAAACTTTTACTATTTATTTTCTAACTTGCAACATTATTATTACTATTTACATTATTAGGCTAGGAACCGGTATCACTTTTCTTTCGACGACACATCGGCCACGCCTCCGACAAGAGCCCGTGTACTTATTATTTTGAACGGCAAAATTTATTACTAGCAAGGAGCTAGAAAAGAAAAATTACAAGGGAATTAAAAACGGAAATCTAAGCCAAGAATCCCAATTAAACGACCTATTACATCTATTATAGCACCATAAATAAGACATAGAGATGACATCATCGAAAAGCATCGATATCTTTGGAGGCGTTGACTCAAAACCCATTCGATTCCGAAAGCCCCAAAGAGTCCACCAAGCAACCATGAAGCGAACCGACAAATGCCCGTGTACTTATTATGATACCAACCCTAAATATACATCCTCCACCCTTTCTTTCGATGTCACATCGGGAGCGAACCGACAAATGCCCATGTACTTTATTGCGATGGAGTTTGTATATTAATTATTAACACTAAGGATTTATAACTTGCATCCTTTTTATTCACCAACTACATTTTTTCTTTTTCATCATTTTTTTTAAATATTAATTTAACACATTATTTTTGCAAATAGAAAAATTTCATTTTAGAAAACCAAAGTATAAACTTGAACTAAAATTCTTATTTACAAATGATGTTGACTTCATCATCGATAAAGCTTTTTCTCTAAATATGTTGATTAGACTTTTAAGAGTAAAACTCTAATTTGTAAAAATTAAAGAGAACACGTATAATTAATCATTTTAAGAACTTCGGGGAAGAAAAACCACAAGTTATTCTTATAAGCCTTTAAGTTTTCCAAATAAACCTTGTTTAGCATCCTAATTCGTAATCAACATTATCATCTCTTATTCTTTGCAATTTAAAATCTCTAATAAAGAAATTCGCAAATACTTAGCCTATATAAAATCCAACTCAGCATATTTAAAATCTACTTGAGATTAGCACAAGTTTTCATTTACTAATGATTTCAAGTCTAGCATGTTTAAAGTCTACATGAGACTAGCACAAACTATCATCATTAATTGTTAAGGAAGAAAGCTAGAACTCTACACGTTCGATCGGGTCAAAAATTACTTTTTATTCTCACCAACGAAAAACCTACATTCGTGTCTTAACACTTAATATTTTTTTATATATATATTAAACTAGATAACAAGACTGAAAAATTTATTTTTTTTGCTAATTTTGGGGAAAACGGGCACGTGAGAACAAAACAATAAGCAGGTAACATCAAATTGATAGATTCCCTTCCCAAACTAAAACGAAACATTGTCCTCAATGTTTAAGGCCGGGTTTCTACGAAAATCTAAGCCGTTTATGAATTATGCAAAGATATACGTGAATCGATAAGATGAAAGGATATCGGATCTCCCCAAACTAATTGCAAACAGAGGATAGGAAGCTCGAGTGAACCGGGACACAACACCGAACATGAGAGGCTTCAAAAATTGTTGGTTCAATCCTATAAAAAATCACAACAAACAACAAACACAAAGAACGAAAGAAGCTAGCCTCAACACATCACAACACATTTGTTAGAAAATATAAAGAAGAAAGAAAATGATAAGCATGGGGTGAACTCCCACGAAGCGGCTTGTTTTTGGTTACCAAGTCGCAAGCTCGACTCCGATCCCTTGAAATTCATTTAGTCCTTAGGGAGAGTTTAATGAAGAGAAAACCTCATCGGGTCTTTTCATTAAATGTTTGGACAAACATTAAAGCATATGAAAGTTCCATCCTAATGAGATGCCACCGGCTTTAAGTGAAGATGCCGGGATCAAAAATGGTATCCTCATTTTTGGTGGAGGAAAGTAAGGGAGAAACCTCAAGGTAGGTGAGAAACGGGAGAAAAGTCCAAGTGACAAATGTGAAGGAATCGTCAGCTTCAAAATTAATCTCTCCTCCCCCTTGGTCAAAACATTCATCTCCATTAAGCTTATCCAAATCGTTTATCTCGGGTACATCGGTCTTAATAACTAAGCTAATCTCAACATCCGGTGGTTCTGGAGGAGGACGAGGAAACGATGGATCAAAGTGAAATGATTCAAACTTAGGAATTTCCAAAAGAAGGAACTTATTTTGAATAAACAGAAATAGACAACCCTAGCAACCCTCCAGATCGGCTCGTTCTCTCAAAAAGAATTGAATCCAGACTCGTGGAAAGAGTCATAGCATGAGTATGCAACTGCCACTTCTCGTCTCTTCCGAAAGATCGCTAAAAGTATCTCGAATTCGGGTAAAGAATTACCTGAATGAGAAAGAGAAGTAACGACTCCTCAAAGAACGAATCACTATCCGCAAGAGGGATAGGAAATTGAAGAAGGTAGACTGAACACCCGATCCGGAGTGGGTTTATCCTTACAAAGATTCGAAATTTAAAATAAGACTAGTACGTTTAATAATTTTTCTCGTAGAATAATGTCTTGTTTTGTAAAAATAACTTCTAAATCAAACTCTATTTCTTTTTTGTTCGACATCATTCACACTTCCCCCTCGAAGCTATCATACTCGATATATGAATGTTGATGCAACAACATACACATTGTTCTCATAAGAATCAATCATCACTCGAAGTATCATCATTTATATCAAAATCGGCTTCAATAATTCCTGGTGGAATTGGAGCAATAAGAATCAGTTCACCTGCGAACTCTTAGAGAATAGGTCGATAATAGAGGATGAACAATCGCAATATCAACTTAATCAAAGATTCCAGAAGATCGGACTCAACATTAATACGATTATTATCACAATTAGGCACATCACTCGTATCGTCGGAAATACCCTCGCAAACCTCACTTGGGATTGTACAATGTATACTCGTGTGACACTAGACTTTATTACTTCTGTCGATCCAATATTTGGAATAGTTCAAAGATGGCCCGTCCACCAATTTAGAGAGTTATCGGGCTCCACGGTCGATAAATCGGGTGGCGAATGCTTAACGTTAGAATATCGAGCAATAATAATATCCAAAAGGAATAATAAATCATCCTCGGTCGACAAAAGGAATAGAAAGCATGCGACGACGGGCAGCAGAATACTGTTCTTCATTGTAAGCTTGCTCCTTTTTTTGAACTTCGCTGCCTCATTCATTAAAATCTTGCTTAAGTTTTCGAATTCTAATCTCACAATCTCTCTCGTATTCTTCATCCAATCTCTCGCCTTGAAAACGATTTATAACCCAAATCATTCGTGATATCTTTAATTTGGTAATCAACCAATTGCTGTTCATGCCTCATTTCCTCGATACTCATATCCTCTTTAGCCGCTTGCTCTTCCACAATTCGCCTTTCTTCTTCCTTCTTTTTTGCATAATTTGACCAACCATATCACATATAGATGTCATTTGCTCCATAAGCTTGTTTTAGAGAATTGAGAAACCTTTGACATTGAAGATTGGATGATTGTAAGGTATATTTGTGGAGGTTGAAATTGGTCAAACCAATAGAATTAGAAATTATAGAAAGATTTTTGCTCATAAATATTACTTCATTCATTGGACGACATGATTGAATTGCAATATAAATATTGCCCGGAGATGATTTCAAACCCTAATAACATCCCCAAATCCTACATGGTATAACATACCGTTGGTATCACTCTGTGACACTAAATTTGAGAGCTATTCACCCGGATGGGATGTTCAATCCCAAATAGATGCTATTTTATAACATTAGCACACACACAAAGTATAATGTGACAATGTCATGAGATGTGCACAATGGGATATCGCTACTTAGGAAAACACGTAATCATATAAAAGGTACACATTTGCGTCCAATTTGTTAAAACAATGCATGTTTCTCACCCAAAAGTTGTAAATCAGGATATAGTAAAACATGAGTGCTATGAACTCACCTTAGTTACTATGTTGATAATATGAATCAAGTGAGTGAGTCAACAAGCGAAATCCAAACGCAACCTAATTAAATGTGGCCTATACGAGTACAATGGTAACTTAATAAGTACTACATCACAAGTGTATATAAGTTTACACCACCGTCTACTTAGTCATTGTATTAGTTTGAAATGTTCACAACACATGTTTAAACCGTACGATATTGAAAAAGGTGTTTTATGTATCCTTAAGATAAAGTGGTAGGTTTTCGTCCCACAATTGATGCTTTTTAATAATACATGTGTTTAAATATTAATCCTTGATTATATAATGATATAATATAATGGTTTAATTGTTTTATTAAATAAGTCAACAAAATAAAAAAAGTGCATACGGTTTTATAAACCTTAATATCTTTAATCCGTTTAAAACTCCGTTTTTTTCACGTTATATTATATCCCTTGGCTCCGTCATAAAAAATAAAAATCAAAAAAATATAATTATAATATTTAAGCCCCTGATGTGAACAGAAGATTTAATTGTTTTAATAAAATTATATAAAACTACTTTAATATAAAAAATCACCGTAACTTTCCAAAAGTCATAGACGTTACACAAATTTAATCTGTCGCTCCGTTCTTTATATTATGGTATTCGTATTTGGAAAAGTCTAAGTCAAATTTTATGATTTATGTAAATTGTCTGTACTGTTTATGAACAGTAACAGTAAGTAAATTTTAAAAATACATTTTATACTTTAATTATAGAAATCGGATTTTAATTGTATCTCGTTCGTATTAAATTCGGTTTTTAAGTGATTCCTATGTCCACGTCTCGTAATTAAAAGTCTCTATTATGAAATTATTTCCCAACAGTATACTGTCGTGAACATTAACCTATTTTTATAAATTTACTTTTATAAAAATACTTTTTAACTTAAACTTGTAAATAACGTATCACCTTCATTTTAAATCCGTTTTTTGAGTTTCTTACATGTTTGGATTCGTCATGAAAAGTACTATCTTTATAAAATATCTCCCTTAATATATCAGATCTGAAACAGTGAATATTTTTATAAAATAACTTTTATAAAAATACTTTTATACATTTAATTATTGTAAACTTAAAAATGTCATATCTCCTTCGTTATTGCTCGGTTTTTCAAGTTTATTATATGCTTACGATCCTTGTGATAAGTACTAATTGAATAAAATATAAAATGTATACCCTTATACACGAATTCAAACAATAGGTTCTTATGTTTGTACATGATTTATTTTATACACTTGTTTTATATACTTTTCACTTTGCTAAACCATTACAAGTCCTCTAACTTATTAAATAGCATAACTTGATATATTTTATGTCCTCTATAATATGTCTATGAATATGTCCAAGTATGGCAAGTCCTTATGATCTTTGTACATAACTTTTTTAGATAAAACTTTCAATACACATTAATTTACAAACTAATCTCATAAATTAATTTACACTTATATAGAATGTTTACTTCCATTTTAAGTATCATTTCACCAACAATAATACAAAGTTAAAATTATATACATCTTTGTAATATTCCATAAATCATAAAAATGAACCTAGGTGGTGTTTAACATATATAACAAGCATGAAAAACATATGTAAATGAATAATGAAATGCTTAGGGTTTAAATGGACCTTATAGAAGATGAGTAGGATGATGAACACAAGATAAAACTCCTAGCAAGGCTTCTAAATTCAAAACCCTAATCAAGAAAACCCTAAATATGTTTTCTTGATTAATCCTTGTTAAACCCAAATCCAAGCTTGAAATACCCTTGAGTAACCTTAGATATGCTTAGAATGAACCCTTGTATGCTTGGAATATTTGTAGAATAAAAATTATATGAAACCCAAATTCCATATATTAAGTCGTGGGTTATGGAGGCTTTTAGAGAGAGTTGAGTGAAGTTTTTACTTGTAAGAATGAAAGAGTGATTTAGTTATTGTAGGACTTATCTTTTACAGCAAGAGTTAATGTTTAACCTACCTTAAACTAGCCATGGTTGAGTAGTGGGGTTAAGGTACAAGATGTAAGAACTTGTAAGACCTCTCCTCCTCCCTAGGAGGAGGGAGATGCCTAATTGGAGGATGGGTACATTTGATAAGCTAATTACTTAAAGATTATGTCTTAGGGTACACTTTGTGTAAGATACAACTAAAAAGGTGAACTTAGTGTGATTTAATGATTTATTTGAGTTATGATGCAATATCTTGGCCATGAGTGATAATAATGAGAAATGAGTGAAATTTTGGTATTAGGTATAATAGTGGGATATAGTTTCAGTATAGATACGTATAGGTGCTATCCGGTAAGCTCGAATGTAATTTTAAAAAGCGAACTCTTAAGAACCCTAAAAATCATATACCCTGGCTTGTGATGTAAACTTAAACTTGTTGGTGTCCGTTTATGTTGAACTAGATTGATTTTTAGTTTACGCGATTTAACTATAAGATAATAATTAAAAGCGAACGCGTAAAACCCTAAAAATAAATAATGAAAATAATTGAGTCGAGAAATGACCTGAAAATGTGAAATGTTAAATTTTATATTCTATTTTTATAGGTTACGTAAAACATTTATGTTTCGTAATAAAATGCATTTATGCATAGTCAGAAATACCTATACCTATCTATACTCGAACAAATACCCATTATATTACCCAATACCCAAAATAAATTCATTTTCTCACTTCTTAACCACTTAGGGCCGGATACATAAGCATACACACTAGATTAATTCAAAACTTACAATTAACTTTTTCTAAAACTAAACTAGCCAAGTAACCTTACAATGGCAAAAGTTTCTAAAGAATGCTAATCTTTGAACCTTTCCCTTCAATAAGTAGCCGCCATAGACAGTTGGAGGAGGAGAGCACTTCCAAATTCTTACAAGGTGTACCCTAAAACCACTACACCCCATGGTTTAGTTTAAGGTTGTATTGGGACATTCCTATTTGCTATATAATGCAACTAATATGATAACCAACATACACTCTCTTACATTACAAGTAAAACAACTTCATTCTCTGTTGTTCTCAATCCAAACCCATGGCTCACTATTGTCTTACTAGGGTTTCATATAAATTTCATTTCTTCAAAGCTATAAGTATTCAAGGGTTATTGTTAATCATATACAAGGTGTCTTGTGAATATATGGTTAGGTAATCAAAGGGGTAAAGCAAGAAGAAATTAAATTAGGGATTTAAACTAAATTAGGGTTTTCTATTTTCAAAATTCAAATAAGGGTTTGGCATGTGGCGGTTTGATCTGTCTACCTTCATTATACACTTCTCTAAGGTTTATCTAAGCCCTAATCTTTCATTATGTTAATTTTCATGTTTATATAATTGTGTATAGTTAAATCATCACCAAGGTTTATTTTATGAAGTTATAAAATAATGACATGTAGCGAAAACAAACACGATTATGTTATTTAGTGTTAAATTATTGTTTTAAATATTTAATATGTTTAAAACCATGATTTACCAAGCATGTATATAGTAATAATTATATTGTTCAAGTTATGAATATTTATTATATAAAATTAGATAAAGTAAATAAATATGTTGGACAATTTTCTTGGATAATATGGACTCATTATGATGGACACAATGTAGAAGACCTAATTTATACATAATGGATGTAATTTATAAACTAGTGGACTTGTAGTAACTTTATTAAGTTTAAAAGTGTATAAAACAAGTTAATTAAACATTTAAAAGTTACTGTTCATTCGAACCTAATAAAATTGATTTTATGTTTTATAAAAATAGAACATCTCATAACGATCGTAAGCATATAAGAAACTTGAAAATCCGATAAATAATGAAGGAGTTATGATTTTTACGAGATAATGTGTATAAAAGTGTTTTTATATAACTAAGTTTATAAAAACTATATAAATTCGAACTTGAACAGAATGTTTTGTATTTTTCCTTAAAATTACATATTTTTGTGATTTCAAAAATATAAGAAACTTAGAAAACCAATGGATAATGAACTAGTTATGGATTTTACATGTTTTAAGTAATTAAATAGGTAAAAGTAATTTTATAAAAACTTGCTACTGTTCATAACAGTGGGCTGTTTAGAAATATTGTTCTTGGATAGAGTTTTTAATTACGAAGACGTGGACATAAGAAACACTAAAAACTGAATTAAAACGAATGAGATAAAAGTAAAATACGATTTCAATAATTAAAGTTATAAAAAGTATTTTTATAAACTATCACTTACTGTTACTGTTCATAACAGTATCTAATCATATAAAGAATTTAAAATTTGATTAGATTTTTCAAATACGAATCCATACATATAAAGAACGTTAAAAACGGGATTAAAACGAGAAAGATATGACGTTTTTACTAAAAGTAATATTTATAAATGTATCTAACTTTATAATATTTTTTCCCAAAACAATTAAAATTATTTATATAATGTAAATTATATAATAATACATCAAGTGTTTTTGCAAATACCAAATTATTTAGACAAGTATAATCATCTCTACATTGCAAATAACAAGAGACACTTGTTTTACAAGTACAAACTAATTGTATTAATTTGAAAAATAAACAAATACCTTTTAGGTGTGATGTAACTATATAGGATTATATGTAGTATTGGTTATTCAAAGTACATGGTACTTACACGACCTATAAATTACTTAGGTTGCATTCGGTCTTATCCGTGACGTTCCATTTCACTTGATTCATATACTCCAGTTTATTCACTAAGGTGAGTTCATAGCCCCATGTTTTACTATATCAATGATTTACAACTTTTGGGGTGAGAAACATGCCATGTTTTTACAAATTGGCGCAAGTGTACATTTATCATGATAAAGTGTTTGCCTATGTAGCACTAACCACTGTGCTATTAACATAACTGTCAATTACTTGTCATGAGCGCAAATGTTATAAATTTATCTATTTGGATTGACAACCCCATCTGGTTGAGTACACACACTGGTGTCACAGATGTGAACCAACGAATTATACCATGTCGGATTTAGGAGTTTCGGTTGAACATCAACACAGGTAATTTGCAATATTTATATTGCATTCATACATGTCGAGCTTCAGTGTCATGAGCTTAGGGAAACGTAATTCCATTTTGTGATGGGTGCACAGGTTGCATAATCATGGGGAAATCTTGCGGTCCTACATTATATTTACATAAACCTATGAATTCACCAACTTTATGTTGACGTTTTAAAGCATGTTTTCTCAGGTCAATGAGGCACGAGGTGCTAAGGATACATTGGGGATACTCTTTTGAGGAGTCATGCATAAAAGATTTGGAGTCATTACATCTAGGGATATTTGTTTTGATCTAAAACCTTTGTTATCAAATGTTGAACAATTTAAGCCGTTGTGTTTTGTATTAAATAATTTTAATAAATCCAATGTATCATATTTTAAACGACTCTTTTAGAGGTCGTTCTCATATCTTGTGCTATTGATCTATGAAGTAACGCTCCCGGACACATTATTCCGCTGCGACCCTATTTGGGGGTGTTACAGATTGGTATCTAGAGCCAAGGTTATAGAGAACCAGGTCAAATGTTTTTCCTGGACTATAACCGTTTTCAAACATTGCATTCATACAAAGGGGTTTTAACGGGACATACATACACTAGTTGTTTGCGTTAGTTAGTTTTACTAGATGCTTACATGATTAATATATGTGTTCATATTATAGTACGTACGTTACTATGAGGGCCTTATGTATATATACAAAGATGAGTTTGCATTATTTCACACATATTCTACAATTATTTATATAAGGGTTATTTATATAAATAGGGGAACATTTCTTTAGGCAAGGTAGCACTATAAGCTCGTAGGTCCTAAACGCTACCTAAACATCTTGTTTTCTAAGACCAAATCTTATACAGTACGGATTTCTATTTAACACCATACTCCACGATCACCATCTACTGAGACATGCATTACCGAGTTTGCTGCTGCACTGCCTTCATCATTACCACCACCACCAGAGAATATTAAGTCACTTAAAGATAACATAAGAGTCTAGCTTCTAGAATCTTGAGAGGCACCCTGGCCCATAGATAAATAGATTTGTCAGTGTAGCTCGT
Source organism: Tanacetum coccineum (assembly GCA_026074375.1). NCBI lineage: Eukaryota > Viridiplantae > Streptophyta > Magnoliopsida > Asterales > Asteraceae > Tanacetum > Tanacetum coccineum. Next base: position 21,252 of record BQNB010022558.1, on the reverse strand, counting down.
TTTGTATTATATCCCACTAAACTTGAGTAATACTCGGTTGGTAGCGTTAATGAAAAGCTTGTACTCTTTTACTCAGGTAAAACGATGTATTAAGTATTAACCTACGCTGTTGGTTATGATCATGCTACTGTATGATGTGGATTTATTTATGCCATGGTTGCTGTCATCTTATATCTCTGCATGACGTAGTCTCACCTTACATATATGTTGTAATCATGAAGTGTCATGATTTATCCTTGGATGAAACTTCATATACATTTTATTCCCTATGATCTTCAGGAAACGATGACAACTGTTAATCAAGGGATAAGTGTTGAGGATATTGAGCGGGTAGTAGCCCAGCGAGTGGCTAATGCTATCGAGGCTATTGCTATTTATAAGACAAAAACCAACATGGCCCACAAGTCAATGAGCCAGACCGAACGACAAGAAGACAAAGTAGCAGAGAATGCTAGCAACAAGAGGAAGTGGGAAGGTAACCACAATAAAAGCTCAAGCCAACAAAACAAAGGGCATAAGGTGCCTAGATCACACACTACTAGACCAATCAACAAGAAGGCATATGCTCAATCTCTACCTCTATGCAACCAGTGCAAATTTCACAATAATGGACCGTGTACTGTAAAGTGCAGAAATTGCAAGAAGGTTGGCCACATAACCCAAAATTGTAGAGCACCTACTACTGCTAGGAATCAACAAACTCTCACTTGTTATGAGTGTGGAAGTCTGGGACACTACAAGAGTAATTGTCCAATAATGAAGTTTCAGAATCGTGTGGACATGTACTGGAAAGGAAAAGCTCGTGGAGACTCTAGCGCCACGACGTCTAACATCAACATCTAATGAGAGACCTATTACCTAGTAAAACTTAAGTTTGAACTATCGTAGACTCTATATCCTTTAAGAATCTTGATTTTAGTCCTTTAGTATATATAATATATAATATAAATATATAACTAAAATACCCAATATCAATAATAGAAGAGTGAGAGAATTCCATAAGGCTTTTAAAAGGAAATTTGCTTTTGACCAAAGCAAAATCCAAAAAACCTTCCCAGGTCGTTTCCCGACGAGGCGTGAATTGAAAATCGAGGCTACGTTCATGATCGCGTGTTTGAATGATCAAAATTTGATTTGGATTCTATTTCTATAAATAAAATGTAAAAACAACTAAAAGCAAGCCTAAAATTAAAGCAATTAAAGCTAAAACACGAAAAACGATAACGGGATACAAAGCCTGTTCTTTAAAAACCTAAATTCTACAAATTTAACCCTACAAAGACAAATTTATTTTTTAACAGTCCTAAATGACAAAAGAAAATTAAAAAAAAAGAATTATATTTTGTTGACTTTTATATTATTTATTATGAATTAAAAACGGTTTTAATCTAAAAAATTAATTAAAAATACTAAACTAATTTGGAAAATTCTGAAAAAATTATGAAAAGTACTTTGAAGCAAGCTAATCCTAAGAAAAATAAAATGAGCTAAACAACTTATTTAAATAAGCAGGAAATAAGCATAATAAACTGTTAAGGCTAAAAAGAGTATAAATAAAAAATAATGCAAGTTATAACTAAAAAAGACCCCAGGGCAGTTGGTTGTGAGTGTGTATGCTAAGGTGTTGGGTATGGAAGGGAGAGGTCACAGGTTCGACCCCTGTGGCCTCTCTTTTTGACAAACACATTTTTTTGTTTTTCTTTTTAAAAGAGCAAACTACTAACAAAAATAATAAACTTTAATGAAAACACTTTTTCTGAAACTTAAAAATAAGCTAAAATAAGCTCAAATGAACATGACAAACTTGGTTTTTTTAACACAGATTAAGAAAACTTATAAAAACTAAAAACAGATTAAAACTAAGGTCAACTAAGCACAGATAAGTAATTAAAACAAAGACATAAGCATTTAAAAAGAGCAAACAAGAATGAGCAGTTTTAAGCTTAAATAAGGCAGTTTTAACTTAAAACATGATTAAATGACTTCTAAGCTATAAGCAAGCAATAAACAACATTAATAAGCAATGATAAACAGTAAAAAGCAGAAATAAGCAAGGAAAGTAAATAAGCATAAGTACTGAAAATGGGAACTTACTAAAGCCTTTGCTCAAAACAAGGCTAAATGCTCAAAGAGCTTATTCTACAAGCTCTAGCTTGTTGTAAACAAGCTAGTAGGGTCCAATAAGCCCATCCCAATCTGACTTATCTTCCACATTAAGCTGAGGTAATTTAAGAGTGAGAACTTAGTTAAGCTTTTGAAAAAGCTTAACTGAGTTAGACATGAGTAAATGAGCTGATTAGCTTATGAAAATGGCTTTAGAACATAAATTAAGCTTAAATGCATTTAAGTAAAAACAGAATTAAAACGACAGAATTTTAAAACTTAAAACTTGAATTTCATTAAAACTTAAAAATTTCTTTGAAAAGTAAAGTAAAGCAATAAATAAGACTGAAAAATAAAGCTAGACTACTCTTAAATTACATGAGTTCAAATGTCGAAAATAAGCCCTATTTTATAAGCTGTTCATGAAGCTTGGGGTGTGTTAGTTGTGTTTCTTATGTGAGGGCTTCAAAAGCATAATCATAGCCATCAAAAAGTCTTATTCACCAAGCCAATTTCATCACATCCCTATCATCTTTGTCTTCAAATCACACCAATAAGAATTCGAGTGGACTGCAACGATGGAATTGGATTTATTAGAATGTGGGGTAGTATGGGAATGGATATGTTTTGGTTTGATGTTGCATGAGAGAAAGTGGGGATGACCCAGAAATGAGTAAAAAAGGGCATGGAAATTTAGTATTTTTTTATTGCTTGTTTTGGATAACGGGGGTTACTCCCCAGTTTTGGGTAGATGAAAGCACCGTTAGTCCCTTAAGGACTAACGGTGGGTTAGTCCTTAAAGTATTAACGTGTAAGGTCAGAGGACATGTAGTGATAATAGGCTTAACAGGCCCTATGTGTTTGGAAGAGGTCTGGTTTAAAGTTCTGTAATAGGTGTTGGGCCAGATTTGGCATTTGGGCCCAAATTGGTTATGGGTTTTTTTTGCTAAAGGCCTTTTAGACTATGGTCTCTAATGTATTTAATGGGCTGACCTGACCCATTAGATGGGTGCGGGTTGGCCCATTAAATATTTTTTCGATATCGGCTTCGTTGTTGACTTTGACTTTTCGGGGTTGACTTTTTGGTTGATACACAAATACAAGCATATTTTTGCACATTTTGATCATTTAAGGGCCATTTTTGATATAGAAAGGATATGTGATTTCTCATATATCATCCGTTTTGACTTGATTTTTGTCCTTTTGTAGATATCCGTTACCTGCACAATCATAAATCACAAAATACACAAATACAATGTATTTTTGATATATTTTGGTCATTTTAGGCACGTTTTTATAGGTAAACACTTAAGAAAACACTTAAGATATTGTCGTGTCCTCACGCAATGCCATAAGTAAACACTTAAGAAAACTAAGAATCTCGATCCCCCTCGACTAATTACCTCGAAAAGTAGCTAAGTGTTCATCAAGGGGAATTAAAGAATCAACAGCTTTGAATAGCCCCATTTTTACCATTTTTATAAATCTACACTTATTACCACAAATATTTTTGTATTTTTTTCTTTTTCTTATTTTTTTGTACTTTTCATTTTAGGCAACTAACTAACGTGTTTGACTTTCGTTATTTTATAACTTTTAGGGATCATAGAACAAGAAATATTTCAATCCTAAAATGCCCCAAAAAGGATAAATTCATCGTTCCTGACTTTTCACTTATTCCAAACCAAGCTTAAAAACGAAATCACCGTTAAATATAAGTTAAGATGCTAACACTACTCTTGTTTGTATTGTGAACTTTTTACTCCCGACAATTATTATATATTAGATGAATGTGCCATTTCGAATTTCAACCATGGATTAACTTTTTACAAAATTTATATGCTTCATGTTCCACCCAAGAATAATGAGTTTGAAGGCGAGATCATCCCATGTAGCGACTTTCGTCTCGGCACATCCCAACCTTGCGGCTAAATGACCAGGCTTTTGACACCCCACAGAGACTAGTATCGGGACTCACGGACCTTCGGTTTCAAAACCATTGGATTTCCCGTATATGCATAAAATCACAACTTAAAATGTAATAGTCTTAGTTCAAAAGTATATTTAAATTTATGAAAAAGATATTTTCTCTATATTTATTAAATCACATTTATTGCACTAAACATTAACATAACCATGATACAATTGAAATCCTCGACCTTTTAGAAGGCTATAACATCGGTTGTAAGCCGGCAAGATGCATCAAACTAAACATTGTTAGTCCTATTAGGACTTGGCAGTGTTAGTCCATAAGACTAACGATGTAAAAGGCTTGTATGTGTTGTGGTCTAACGGGGGTAAAGGTTTTGGGCTAGAATTGGGACCAGGGTAAGGTTTTAGGACTTTTAAGGGTTCAAAACGTTATAAAGTTATATAAATCAAAGGCATAAAATGGGCTGAGCCCGCCCATTAAATGCGGTACGGGTTGGCCCATTGAAGATTTCTTCGGATTCTGGCTTCGCTATGATGTACTTTTTTGCCTTTGACTTTACCTGATTTTTTTTACGCTCTTTTAATTCCCGTGCCTCCGATTGTCCCGTGTTTTGCTTGATTTTTGTCCCTTAGTGAATATCCGTTACACATGCACACTCATAAATCACAAACATACACAAATACAAAATGCATTTTTGTATATTTTGGTCATTTTAGGCTCGTTTTTATAGGTAAAAGGTATGTGTAATTAAGCACATACCAAAATCCCCATACTAAACTATTGTCGTGTCCCTCACGGCAAGCCATAAAGTAAACACTTAGGAAACCTAAGAATCTTCAATCCCCTCCGACTAATTACCTCAAAAAGTAGCTAAAGTGTTCATCAAGGGAATTAAAGAATCAAATAGCTTGAAAAGCCCCCGTATGACCATTTTTTGAGAAATATTTCACTATAACCCACCCCATATTTTTTTTATTTTTCATTTTTTCTCATTATTGGCAACTAACTTAACATGTATGACTTTCGTTATTTTTATAACTTTTAGGGTCATAGAATAAGAAGCACTTTAATCCTAAAATCCTAAAAAGATAAATTCATCGTCCTCGACTTTTCACCTTGTCCCAACCAAGCTTAAAAACGAACTCACCGTTAAATATTAGTTAAAAGCAACACAACTCATATTTATAACTTTGTGAACTTTCACTCTCCGACAATTATTATAATATTAGGTGATGTGCCATTTCGGAATTTCCAACCAAAGATCAACATCATGCAAAATTTTCTATGTTTCACGTTCCACCCCAAGAATAATTATTCTGAAGGCGAGATCATCCCTGTAGCGACTTTGTCTCAGGCACATCCGCAACCTTTGCGGCTAATTGACCAGAGCATTGTGACACCACCATATAAGACAATAACGAGACTCACGGACCTTCGGTTTCAAAAACTCTTAGGTTTTTCGTATATACATAAAATCACAACTTAAAACGAAATAGTCTTAAGTTCTAAAAAGCATATTAAAATTAAGAAAAAAGATTTTCCCTATATTTATTAAATCCGGAATAGTGCTAAGATGCTCGTCCCCCATACTTAGAGAGTTATCGGGTTCCTCGGTTGGTAAAACGAGTGTGATTGCAATAGTATACTCCTCGTCATCATCTTCATCATCATCGTGGTAGAAGGCAGGACAATTCCAGTTCTGAATATTAATATAATCTGCCAGCTCCTCACTTATAATTTGCACATCTTTAAGAGTTTACGAAGCAATTCTTGTATATCCTTTGGTTGATGTTGCTTTTCTTTACAAGCATGCTTAATTTCAAAAAATTTCTCCCAAGCTAGCAATAAAACCTTTGGTGTTTCTCTAAAAGATATACGATTAAACTTCTTTAAAAAGGTTTGTATAGATTTCATTAGGTTTTCTCTAGCTTGCAACGCTTCCGTACTCATTGCTTGAGGAGATTGTCGAATGACGGGAAACTGCGAGGGTTGGGATTGGTTAAAACCGAAAGAATTAGAATTATAGCAATGATTAGATTCATAGAAGTTTTGGTTCAACAGTTGACACTGAAAAGTCTCATGAGGACCCCCGCAGTTTTCACAACAAAGATATTGTGGTTGAAAATTAAGTGAAGTTTGTATAAAATTATCAAGGTCTTGATTGTAACACGGGTACGGATTAGAGATAAACGGAACTTGAGGTGGACAATCGTAACCATAATGAGCATCGTTTCTACATAGTTCACAAGAATATGTCTGGGGCTGACTCGGAGAATAATGTGGAGGTTGGTTAAAATCAAAGTCTTGATTGAAACTTGGACCTTGATCAAAGACGGGTGTGTTCCCTATTTGACAATCAAAACCCGGATGAGAGTTCCCTCCACAAAATTCACACGAGTATGTCTCGTATTGGTGTTGTAGAGGTTGGTTGAATAAGTTTGGAGAATCAATGAAAGAATTTGGATTTGAATCATTAACGAATGATTTTTCAACTTCATAACAGCATAAAGCACAAACTTCATCCGTATAATTTCTTTTACACCGCTCATAAGTACATTGTCGACAATATAGACCACCAAACCGACCTCCACACTTGGAACAATTATGTGGGGGTTGTTGAGACAGGTCAGGGGTTCATCATAAGAAATCGGATTAGGATCACGAACAAAATTGTCTACGGAACTCACATTTGAACAACAATGTTCTCTATTATACAAAGCTCCACAAGACGAACATTCTTTAAATCCATACACGATGATAGAATTAAAGAGGGATAAAGAGAAGAATTAAACAAATTAGAGGTTACAGAGAATATTTTTTGATTTGTATGTATTAAAAATATGAAAGAAAAATATTTTTGGTAACCGATAATCGAACAAGTGTACGGTAGCTCTCTAGAAAACGCACAAAGAAGCGGAGGAGCGGGTAAGCGTAAAGCGTTTTAAAAACCTTCTCTTTTCAGGTCGAAGATCGTAGGATCAACACTCCTTAGACCTCTCTTATAGTTTGTTGTTTTTTCAAATTTTTTTTGGTATTTTTGATTACTTGAAAATATTCACAAATGAAAGCGATAACTTCACGGGGAAGGGTCTTCAAGCACTAATCTTCAAATGTAACACGATAATCGCACACACCTCCCCGGAAGCTCTCCCAAAATATCTTCCATAACAACGCTAGTCAACTCGCCCTGATCGGGCTTAATCTCAAAGAGAAACGAATCATACTCGGGAAGAGAGTTATCAGCATGAGTAGTGGTACTTCCACTACTCGTCTTTTCCGTATGATAGCTAAAAGTCTCGAATTCGGGTACAGAATTATCCGAATATGAGAGAGAAGTATCAGACTTCTTAAAGAAAGAGTCACTATCCTCAACGGGGATAGGAAATGTAGAAGGAGACTTGAGCACGTAATCAGGAGTGGGGTTGTCATTTAAAGATTCGATCTTAGCAATAAGAAGATAGATATTCAATAATTTCTCACGAAGTATATCGTCCTTCACCTCTTCTAAGCTGACGAGCTCAGAATCGGGAGGTGATGCCTCAACGTAATCGATGTTCTCAAAAGAATCGTCATCACTCAAAGTACAATCATCATTAAAATCAGAGAGAATCTCAAAGTGATCGTTTAAAACATTAAGAGGAGGAGAATTATCACAAAAAGGCACATCACATGTATCATCGAAAATACCCTCGGACTCACTTGGGATTGGGACAAGGTCCTCAACACTAGACTTTATTACTTTGTCCGATTCCATTTCCGGAATAGTGCTAAGATGCTCGTCCCCCATACTTAGAGAGTTATCGGGTTCCTCGGTTGGTAAAACGGGTGTGATTGCAATAGTATACTCCTCGTCATCATCTTCATCATCATCGTGGTAGAAGGCAGGACAATTCCAGTTCGGAATATTAATATAATCTGCCAGCTCCTCACTTATAATTTGCACATCTTTAAGAAGTTTACGAAGCAATTCTTGTATATCCTCTGGTTGATGTTGCTTTTCTTTACAAGCATGCTTAATTTCAAAAAATTTCTCCCAAGCTAGCAATAAAACCTTTGGCGTTTCTCTAAAAGATATACGATTAAACTTCTTTAAAAAGGTTTGTATAGATTTCATTAGGTTTTCTCTAGCTTGCAACGCTTCCGTACTCGTTGCTTGAGGAGATTGACGAATGACGGGAAACTGCGGGGGTTGGGATTGGTCAAAACCGAAAGAATTAGAATTATAGCAATGATTAGGTTCATAGAAGTTTTGGTTCAACGGTTGACACTGAAAAGTCTCATGAGGACCCCCGCAGTTTTCACAACAAAGATATTATTGTTGAAAATTAAGTGAAGTTTGTAGAAATTGTAACACGGGTCTGGATTAGAGATAAACGGAACTTTAGGCGGACAATCGTAACCATAATGAGCATCGTTTCCACATAGTTCACAAGAATATGTCTGGGGCTGACTCGGAGAATAATGTGGAGGTTGGTTAAAATCAAAGTCTTGATTGAAACAGGGACCTTGATCAAAGACGAGTGTGTTCCCTATTTGACAATCGAAACCCGAATGAGAGTTCCCTCCACAAAATTCACACGAGTATGTCTCGTATTGGTGCTGTGGAGGTTGGTTGAAGAAGTTTGGAGAATCAATGAAAGAATTTGGATTTGAATCATTAACGAATGATTTTTCAACTTCATAACAGCATAAAGCACAAACTTCATCCGTATAGTTTCTTTTACACCGCTCATAAGTACATTGTCGACAATATAGACCACCAAACAGACCTCCACACTTGGAACAATTACGTGGGGGTTGTTGAAACGAGTCGGGGGTTTCATCATAAGAAATCGGATTAGGATCACGAACAAAATTGTCTACGAAACTCACATTTGAACAACAATGACGAACATTCTTTAAATCCATACATGATGATAGAATTAAAGAGGGATAAAGAGAAGAATTAAACAAATTAGAGGTTACGGAGAATATTTTTGGATTTATATGTATTAAAAATATGAAAGAAAAATATTTTTGGTAACCGATAATCGAACAAGTGTACGGTAGCTCTCTAGAAAACGCACAAAGAAGCGGAGGAGCGGGTAAGTGCAAAGCGTTTTAAAAACCTTCTCCTTTCGGGTCGAAGAACGTAGGATCAACCCTCCTTATACCTCTCTTATAGTTTGTAATCTAAAGGTGAGCCTAATTCACAAGTGACACAACGGTTGATTTTGTTGTTTTTTCAATTTTTTTGGTATTTTCTATTACTTGAAAATATTCATAAATGAAAGCTATAACTTCACGAGGAATGGTCTTCAAACACTAATCTTCAAACGTAACACGATAATCGCACACACCTCCCCGGCAACTGCGTCAAAAATTGATTTCAGTCCTTTAGTATATAAATATATAATATAAATATATAACTAAAATACCCAATATCAATAATAGAAGAGTGAGAGAATTCCGTAAGGCTTTTAAAAGGAAAATTGCTTTTGACCAAAGCAAAATCCAAAAAACCTTCCCGGGTCGTTTCCCGACGAGGCGTGAATTAAAAATCGAGGCTACGTTCGTGATCGCGTATTTGAATGATCAAAATTTGATTTGGATTCTATTTCTATAAATAAAATGTAAAAACAACTAAAAGCAAGCCTAAAATTAAAGCAATTAAAGCTAAAACACGAAAAACGATAACGGGATACAAATTGTGACACAAATTCATAAGGAGAGCAAGAGATTTACCTGCTAGATGAGCAACATTGACACCATAGCTTTTTGGGCAGGCACCAAGTGTCAATTTATAAAGAAACGTTACCTTCTCTAGACCCCCAACTCCGTTTCCAACTCGGCATGCCATGTGATACAGTGAAACCTAAGACACAAGAAGAAAAAAATAATATTACTACATTTTTTAAGTTAAAATTTGCAAAATGCTTTTCATTTGGTTCACTAGGATCAAATAGCCAAAAACCAATAGGAGGAAGAGGGAGATGAGAGTAGCAGGCGTGGCAAAAAATGGACAGATTGCAGACAGATAAACAAGATATCATACCTTGGGAATTTGCTGATAGTCCAGAGCTAAGTGGTGATAGTGAGTAGAAAATAATCCCCGACACTGGACCTTGTTGACAAGGTATTCAAGAACTGACACACTACAACCAAACAGTTGGAATTTAAAAAATGGTAAGTCGTGAAGATTAAAAAAGAGCACATAAATGGGTATGGAAACTGTCCATTCATGTTTTTGTAATTTGAAACATACCTAAGCTTTCCATCTGACAGGATTTCCTCGTCCAACTCATAATCTAATGCCACACAGATGAACTATGGGTTGCTGATGATTGCATTAAAAATAAGAGTATTTGGAAAAATAAGGTGGCGATGGATGATTTATTATAGAATTTCATATGTAAAATTTATATTTGATGATATGCAAAGGGAAATCTTAATCTGTCACTGAATCTTTAATTAGGATGAAAATGTCCAAATCCCTTTTTTTAGTCACTTAGAGTTGTCAGATTAATTGTACCAATACCTTTCTGGTTATGATTAAAAAGAGAATAAACTATGCCACTTTCGTACTTTTAGAAAATAATCCACGCCGCCGAAAAAAATGGGATAGGTAGAGCTGGGTGAAGGGGGGGGAACAATATCAAAACGGGTACGGGGGAGAATCGGTAAATTTTAAGCAGGTGCCATGTTGGGGCAACCTACAGGCATTTGTTTGATCCCATTTGTTAATTAATATAAACATTACAGAGTATCATAGAGACATACTAAGGATATTTTAGATGTATGTTTTTATCTTAACTCGTATGGCCTGTTATAAAACATAACCCAAGTCGACCATATATAGGTTGTTGGGTCAAAAGTAGTCTCTTATACAACTGATACAGAATATACCAGCATTGATGCAGTTTCTAGAAGCTCAGTTAAAAATATACTCTAGCCAGCCATAATATGGTCTTTTGCACCCATTCGAACAAAAATACGATCAACCGGGGACATCTTAAAGCTTTCTGCTGGAACATCTGCTCCCACCTGCAACATAACTACTAGAGTAAGTATCACTATGAAACACCAAATTAGAGATGTTAAATGACCACATGATCTCACCTGGGCCAAAATTACTGCTAAACAAACTTGACGAAGAAGAGTAGACTTCCCACCCATGTTAGGGACCTATATAATACAATAAAACTAGCATGATCAGAACCACCAATACAAACATCATTTGGGATAAAGGTTCCGTCACCGAGAGTATCATTTCGGAGCACAGGATGCCCTAAGTTCTTAGCTGCAATAAATGGTGCTTCATTCTCGCTAGACGTATCCATAATAAGTGGACGACACGTTGGTCCTTCATAGAGGTCACTTGCAATTGCTATGCTGATAAGGACATCGAGTTCTGAAAAATATGAAGTTGTCAAAGAGTTGACCAAGACAGCAAAAACAGACACTTAGAGATTTTCATAAAATTCATTCAATGTAAAGCGAAGATAAACACCTGAAGCTATAGAAACCAGCTGTCTCCAGCTTATATGTTGCACGTATGAATGCTGCTGAATCAGCCTAATGCATGAATGCTGTTATGTATCAGTTAGTACTGCTTATCAGTTATGGATGAGATCGAATAGGAAGAGATAAGCTTTGATTAGTAATACGTTTTGTAAACCTATTAGGGTTCCTTGGTGTATAAAAGGAGACCCTAGGGTATCTAGTTTAGCACGTATCAAATAGAGATCTCATTCATATAGTTGAATTCATAGTTAGAGCTTCAAGGTTGTTTGTAAACCCTATCACTATTAAGAGTGATCGTATTAATATATTGGAGCTTTTTGTTATTCTTATTGTTCATTCATTGTTACTGTTTCATTGATTCTTCTAAAGTATTGAAGAGTAGATTCCGCATACTCTTTAGTATTAACAAAGTTTCTATCATTGTTAGTTTGGATTTATCCAAGGTAACATACTCTTTACAAGCTAAGGAATCGATCTAGGATTGGGTTCAACATCAAATTAGACTCAAACTAATAGTCTGAACTCAATTCATGCAGTGAATATCAAATTAGACTCAAACTAGATAGACTATAAAATCCCATATCTAACCCCTCAAAATTACATAAGTTATCAGAAATGTGTGACCATATGTATCGAATTGTGACTACACTTAAATAATGTGTGACAAAATATGACTCTATGATTTAGACACCTAAATAAATACTTCATGTGACCATATATAACATCTTGAATTTAGTCACACAAACACTCAATGTGACTAATATCAAGGTTAATGATAACTGAGTTCACATTTTGCTATAAATAATAGTCACATGAATATTTCACAATGTGACTATTTTGAATGTATTGGTCACATATAATACCCTTATAATGTGGCCATAAACATAATTTAGATACACATTTGTGATATGGTGTGACTATTGTAAAGCCTATAGTCACATGATCATGCTACAATTAAATGTGACTATACACATTAGGTTTTGGCAAGCAAACACACACTAAACTTTAGACACACATATTAACTTACGTGACCATATGTATCGAATTTTGGTTACACTTAATCATGTATGTCTATGGTTTAGTGTGACCATATATGATATTTGGTCACACTGTTCAAGTGTGTGACATATATTTGTCACTTTTAAATGTATATCGTGACTAATGCTTCAAACTTACTTTTTAGTTGTCACACATTTCAAATTCATATGTGGCTAAATATTCAGCAAAAAATAGCAGTCACTTTTAAATAATGTGTGACAAACTTGACTATATGATTTAGCCACATACACAATTACTTCATGTGACCATATATGGATTTTGGTCACACTGTTCAATTGTGTGACATATATTTGTCATATATGTATATATATAGTGTGACTAATGTTTCAAACTTATTTGTATCTGTAACACGTCCCAAATTATAAGTGACTAAATAATGAACAAAAAATTACCAGTTACCTCTAGTCACATAAATATTCAAATGTATGACAATGAAATTCTAAAATGGTTACATAAAATGAGTTCAAGTGTGGTTGTTTATTTTATTCTGGTACATTTAGTCACATAAATATCTAACTGTGTGGCCGTTCAAAAAACAGCATGTGTGACGAAATCCTAGATTTGTACAAGTGATTAAATGGTAGTGTCTGTTTGTCATATCTTATGGGAGTAGGAGCGGGAACATTCTCATTAGCCGTGTTATCTGCACAAGAATATCAACAAAGATAGGCATACATGACATAAATTTGATGTTAGATGAGAATATTAGTCTTGATGTTTGACATGCTTTGTTTGATTAATGTGTGATTAAATCAAGTATGA
>BQNB010022557.1:50000-61678 GCA_026074375.1 Tanacetum coccineum | reverse complement strand
AACCATTAACATGGGTCTCTGGTACTCGAAGGATACTGATATGTCTCTAACAGTATATTCAGACGCAGATCACACGGGGTGTCAAGACACTAGACGCAATACATCAGGAAGCGCTTAATTCTTAGGTGAAAAACTTGTTAGTTGGTCTTCCAAGAAGCAAAAGAGCACTGTGATCTCGAGTACAGAGGCTGAATATATTGCCTTATCGGGGTGTTGTGCTCAAATACTATGGATGTAGTCACAACTAACAGATTATGGGTTTACATTCAATAAGATTCCTCTGTACTGCGACAACAAAAGTGCGATTGCTCTATGCTGCAAAAACGTTCAACACTCTAGAGCCAAGCACATTGATGTACGCTACCATGTTATAAACGAGCAAGTGGAGAATGAAATAGTGGAACTATACTTTGTTCGGACGGAATATCAACTGGCTGACATCTTCCCCAATCCCTTGCCACGAGAAAGATTCAACTTCTTGATCGAAAAGCTTAGTATTAGAAGCATGTCTCCGGAAACGCTAAAACGTCTGATAGAGAAAGAGGACGAGTAATGGTGGTAACTCATGGTATATCCTGTGTATTATATGTATATATGAAAACATAAAAACCCAAAAATATTTTTCATTTTATATAAATTTTTCAAAAAGAAAATACAAAAATATAAAACCAGAAAAGAAAATACAAAATTAATAAATTAGAAAAATACAAAAATAGGTTTTCATGACATGTCTTCTGAAAATCGATAACATTTATGTCGTTAGAAATGTCATTCAATAATGATACGAGGCTGTAAATGAAGTTCGAGTAGAAGTTCAAAATGTTTTAAAACATGTCAAATGGCTTGCTATTATATCCGATAGCAACCCGGTCTTTAATTTAAAGGCAAGTATTTTAAAAAGAAAACTTGACCTCTTAATGAGAAATTATTTTTTCTCGGGAATGAATTACTTCATATACATTCAAAGGCTTGTGTTTACTTTGCAACCCAACCAGTGCTTCCTTTTCAAGGCATTTGACCACTCAAACAACGACTACAGCTCTTTAAATAGAAAACGGGTCATTGTTTGAGGCGGAGAAAATGTCAAATTTCTTTTTCAAAATCTTCAAGTAATAAATGGAAAAAAGTTTATAAACAACAACGGGATAATATTTAAAGGGGGTTAATTAATTTTAACTTATTTGAGCATTATATGTTATGTGTTTATGCCTTTAGGGATTTGATAGAAAAATATTTAGGCTTAGTCTAGTTTATAATAATTTAGGGACTAAAAGTGTTGACTAGCAAGAAACCAAGATCCAAGGTTTTAAGCTGTTTTTCTAAACCTTCATAAGTAGCTTATTTGTAAAACTTTTTCGTGGCTTATTCTCTTGTAAAACTGCTTATTCGACAAGCTTATATTTCTGGGCTTATCATCTTTGAGGTTAGCTTATTTGTGGTCACGTTTTGTGGAACGAAACACAAACAATCACCGCTGAAACAAGAGTCTAAGAAAGGTGCGTTCAAGGTGTTTGTTATTCTGTTGAACCGAACTACTCAATAACTTGCAACCGAACAACTTGCAACAGAACAACTTTTTCAAGTGTGAACCGAACAATTGACAAGTCTTGTGGAACCGAACTACTTTGCCAACCGAACTACTTTGCCAACCGAACAACTGACAAGTCTGTTGGAACCGAACAACTGACAAGTCTTGTAAAACGAACTACTTTGCCAACCGACAACATGACAAGGTCTGTAGATCCTGAAAACAACTAAAAAGCTTAGGAAGCCGATCTAACAAGTTTTAAGTTATTTTTCAACTTTTTCAGTTTCGAGTGCTGTTCACAAACGGGACTTATTATTTATCTATACCATTACGATCATGAACTCGTTTCGATCATCGTGGTATATTCATTTATTACCGTCGATAACCGTACCGCTCCGCGTGATCAAAAACGAAAAACGTTTTATTTTTTTTCATATTTCAAACAAAGGTGACAACCAAACAGGAGGGAAAAGTTGGTATTATTAAACTTAATTTGAAATTGACACTTTTAGTCTCTGGATCTTAAGTAAACTTAACCGTTAATCCTCTGTTTGATTGTTAGTCCTCAAAGCTGAAACTGTTTTGCACAGTTAGTCCCTACATTTATAAATCAACCATTAAGTCATCCAAAGTGAATCGTAATTGCACCATTAGTCCTTATTTGAGTTTTAATCTACTGATACTCATTTTAAGTTGAAAGTTTTTGCTGCTCCATCATTTATCACTCATTTATTTCGACAACACATAGGCGCGAGCGGCGTCTCAGTGCTTCAGCAACAACGGACTGTGTGACGGGACAACTGGATTAAGGATACGAAGAAGCTTTGCGATCGCTTTCTGCTGCGGCTCTGCAACAGAACTGGGAGGGGGGAATTTAGTTCTGACGCTGGGAGGAGCGGTTCTATCCTATATATTTGTGTAGCTCAAGACGCGCGATCATCACAAGGCTGAGTTCGTGAGTAGGTATTAGATTCTATATAGCTGTAGGTTGGGGAATAAAAATAGAACAATTAAGCATACTTGTCATACACGTGCATTCTTACATAGTTGATACATTAATTCTTATTTTTCTATTGATTTTAAACAAAACAGAAAACTATATTAAATCTCATAGCTTGGAACTCCGTACTTTTGGGATGGGGTGGAGGATAAGAGACAGTTAATTGATTTCAAACCACAACAATATTCACATAATCTACAAAAGCCTCACAAATTTGATTTCACGCATCAATTACTTCAAAATGTTTAACATGAATGAGAGAGTTTACAATCCGCAATCACAGATTCAAAGTGTTCCTCATCAAGTTTCAATGTTTCATCCACAAGCTTCTCAAGTGATTTATCCTCAACCATCAATGATTCATCCACAATCATATCAAGTAATTCATCTACAATCATATCAAATGATTCATCCACAATCATATCAAGTGATTCATCCACAATCATATCACTTGATTCATCCACAATCATCTCAAGTGATTCATCAACAAGCATCTCAAGCACCAGTTGTTTCTCTACAATCATCAGCAAATCCTATACAAGTTGATTCAAGCCTGTTGCCCCCATAATTTCTTCCAACCTATGATTCCAATTTGAATCTTAACCAAAGCTTTGACATTCATGAGTAGCATACTTGCTTCAACTTACCCATCATCTAATAATCAACTAGAGACTTCGTCAAATCTAATGCATCAAGTTGCTATGCCAGAACGACAGACTCTGAGTTATGTGGGTAATTGTTCAATGAGTAATGATCATATAGCAAGTCCGTATACTCAATCAAAGAAGATACAATGTCTTAAGCAATAGATGTTGTTAGCACAACTTCAGGAAGCAGGGATTCAGTTGAGCAAAGACCAACTTGCAATTTTGGCAGATACAAGATAAAGAAATTGATTTTGACCCAGGTGCTTTCACAGTGACAACTAATGCACTCTTCCAAGCAGATGGAGTTGAGGTATATGATTCGGATTGTGATGACGTACCTAATGCACAACCAAGTTTCATGGCCAATATCTCAAGTTATGGTTCAGATGCTCTCGCTGAGGTACACAATCCAGATAATGTGGATAATAATCTGATTAATCATGGTGTGCAGGTGAAGCCATCTTCTGAATAGTCGCGTGTTGTGAACTTTCAGAGACTAAAATAACCAGTGATAGCAATATCATTCCTTATTCTCAGCATGTGACAGAATCACAACAGACAGCTGTTCAGAAGTCTAACTTATCTGCACAACAAGATGCACTGATATTATCTGTGATTGAACAACTAAAAAGCCAAGTAATTAATTGCACCAAGATTAATCTGGAAAATAAAAGTGTTAGAATTCTATGAATTCCTTACAGATCCTTATCTTCTTTAGTAGACCCCACTAAAGTTGAGTTCCGAAGAACTTCCTAAATTCAGCCATGGTGAATACGAGTTTTAAAGAAACTTAAACACTATCCTGGTCTGGCTTGCCTGTTGTTAAAGAAAGGAAACCATGGCCACAGCCATCACTGAGGGATCTGGGGGTGAAGATACAAAAGCTTGTTTAGGATGAAATAATTCCATTTTGAAAGCTCCGAATGGATTATTTAATACATTCGATCATATTTAATGATGAACTTCGGAAGTCCAAAATATCTAACATCACAATGGAACAGCTGTGGAACCCAACATCGTCTAAGAGTAAAAAACATTTGAAATTAAAAATGAATCAAGTTATAAATGAAAACGAACGAACTCTTGGAACAAGTCTCACTAAGATATAGATTAACATATTATGAATTCTTTTGTGGATATGAATATGCTTATGAATGTGCAATAGAAATGGAAAAGTGTCTCAAACCTGAGACTGGAGCTTCTCAACCAAAAAGGATCTCATTGAAAAGAAACTTACATAAACTGTTATTCAAGTTATACAACTCTTGAAAAACATTGCATCTCTTTAGAAGTTGATACTCAACTTAATCAGGAAATTTTTCAAAGGGACAATTCTGTTTCAAATCAAAGTGCTCCAAATTTTGATCAATATTTTGAATTAAATGAATTGAAAGCTCGTCGCAAGAGAAAGACACGGTCATAAAAAAGTTGAAAAATAGAATTAAATCTTTAAGTGGAAATATGAATGAGGATAAGGTCAAGAAGGACATAGAAGAGATTGAAACGATAAATATTGAATTGGATCATAGGGTGTCAAAGCTTATTGCTGAGAATGAACATTTGAAACAGACCTATAAGCAACTTTATGACTCGATCAAACCAACACGTATTCGATCAAAAGAACAATGTTGATACATGCAAAATCTGTTGAAAATTCGAATTTAAATGCTCAACTTCAAGAAAAGGTTTTTGCAATAACGGCATTGAAAGAAGAATTAAGGAAACTAAAAGGAAAAGGTGTTATTGCTTGTTGTGAATCTGTGAATAAGCCAAAAGTGTTTGCCCCTGTAGTGCATAAGGTAGACTTGGAACCTCTCTCCCCAAAGCTTAAGAGAAATAGGGAAGCACATGTAGACTACATTATGATCACTAAAGAAAATGCTAACACTCTTCGTGATGTAGTTGAACAAGCTAGAACCTCAAATCCTTTGGATAATGCGTTAGCTTATGCTTGTATGTACACGAAACAGATTCAGGAGTTGTCAGTATATGTTAGTGATACATGTCTAAGTTCCCCATTAAAGAATGAGAAGTTGGTTGCCGTCACACCAATGAACAAAGCTAGAAAAGTCACTTTTGCAAAGACTAGTACAACATCAGACAATAACACACAAATTCATGTAGATGTTCACCAGACTCAGACCACTAACAAACCTTCAGTGCCTTCTACAAATGTAAAATGTTCTACTAATGCTAACAGATCAAAACCTCACAATGAAACAAAGAATAATAGGATCATGCAACCATTAAGTAGCAACCAGAAATATCAAAAAGTAGAAACCCACACTAGGAAAGCTAAGCCTAGTCTGACTAAAGAAAATAGTGAGTCTAAATCTGTGTGCTTAACATGCAACAAATGCTATTTTGATGGAAGACATGATTTTTATGTTGTACAACATTTGTCTTAAGTGAATGATCGTGCTAGAGCTAAGGCTGTTAAGAGCATTAAAATGAAAGAATGGAAACCTACTGGTAAAATGTTTAAAAATGTTGGATATAAATGGGTACATATAGGAAGGACTTTCACTATAGTTGGAACAAAGTGTCCTTTAACCAGATTTACTTCCACTAAAATAGTGCCTCCTAGGACACTTGTTAAATCAACTGTAATAACAAACATAAAACCAAGTAGTGCATCTTAATGGAGACCCAAAGAAACAAATCATGCGAGTTCGAGTTGTGCACCTAAGATTGTAGAATCTAGGACTGCTAACCACTTGGAACCCAACAATCATATGGGATCCAATGTTTCTATTTCTACGTGCTCTTCAAGTGTCCAATGCAGGTCATACAAATCGTACCTTGGTAATTAGATTCGGGCTGCTCTACACATCTAATCAATATGGTCAACGACTTTTAAGTAAATACCAGCTTAGGACTCGGACTTCAAGAAAAATGACTTACAGTTACTTTAGACTGTAACTCGGTCTTCATTCATATGACTTATGTACAATTCAGTGCATAACCCGAGCTTCAATTAATGGCGTCTGTCGATATCGCTTCAGGCCCCGTTCTTCAAAGAAAAGAAAGGTGTACGCTTCAGTGCGCTTTATCTTCAAATGAAGAGAAATCTTCTTGTATCCTATGTAAATATATAAGATCATAAAAACACAAAAATATTTTATTTTATTTTTTATTTTTATTATTATAAAATTTAATAAAAACAAAATAGAAAAATATAAAATCAAAAAAACAAAATACAAAATTATAAAATCAGAAAAATATAAAAATATGTATCTCTGGCATGTCTTTTAAAAATCGATAACATTTACGGCCTTAGAAATGTCATTTAATAATGATACGACGCTGTAAATGAACTTCGATCAGAAGTTTCAAAAGCTTTCAAAACATGCCAAAATGGCTTGCTATTATTTCTAATAGCAACCCGGTCATCATCTTAAAGGCAAGTATTTCAAAAACAAAACTTGACCTCTCAACGGGAATTTATTCTCGGGCATGGTCTACTTTATGACCATGCATAGGCTTGTGTTTACTTTGCAACACAACCCGTGCTTCCTATATACAAATTATTGTACGTGTCAGTGCATTTCTTTGTCAAAATAAGAGAAATCTTATTGTTATTGGTAAAAAGTTGTCTTCACAATGAATCAGTGTTTTCAGTAATCACAAAAAGATTTTCAAAGACAATTCGGCCACTCAAACAATGACAACATCTATTTAAATATAAAATGGGTCATCATTTGAGGGGGAGAATGTGTCATCCAATAATCTTTTAAAACGGTCTTTCAAAATAAGTCACGGAATAAACGGATAAAGTTTTTGATAATGACGGATCACAATTTCAAGGGGAGTTAATTTATATTAACTACAAGAGCTTTATATGTCATTTATTTCAAACTTTAGGGACTTATTTGCAATTTAAGACTTAGTTAATTCTCACGGAATAGATTTAAGCTTATCAATTCTTCAAACATGATCTCAAGTATATGTGCGTACTAGGTTTTGCTGATTCCGAGGTATCGAAACCAGCAAGGGGGAAGGAATAGATATACAAGAAAGATAATGAGTACACGTGATAGAATTTATACCCTATTCTCTATTTTAGGGGACATTTCCGGGAAGACAAATGTCATAACCGCAGAGAAAATCATGTTTAACTTTTTTACTTTTCGGGTGCTCAATTTCAACTACCATGGGAGAAAGATATCTAGTGAATATTATGTATGCATCAATTAAGATAACTAGGGAAGTGCTTATAGAAGATTAATCTAAGCGTGAGAAGATATGGTTACTGATTCAATAAACTTCCTCAAACGGTTAATCTTTAAGCTTATTTTTAAAAAGAGTATAAATATTTGATAAAAGAGGTACACATAGATTTGATAATTATGATGATTCCTTAAGATAGTCAATATTCTGCAGAAAGAAATGAGTACATTTGGGACTTAGTTGACTTAGGTGTTTTCATTTCGACTACTTAAGAGGGAATATTGTGACATCCCGAGACTTAGTTTGACTTTTTGGTGTTACAATTGATATCATCACGAACTTATAAGAGAGAAATCTGACATCTGGGACTTAATTGACTTTGGTGTTGCGGTATCAAATTCTTAAAATAGTTAACTGTGTGCTTCGGATATCTGGGCTTTATACATTAAGACTGCTTGATGCGGCTTGCAAGAAAGGTTTGAATCTACTCAAGAAAGGATTGATGATTTAGGAGAAAGCTAAGACAACTTCTTATGAGAGACTACGAGGAAGACCTACGGTTGCTACAAAGAACCATATGATTCTATCATATATATCTCATCATTTCAGGTCTAACTCGTAATAAAAATCTTATGAATAGATATATATAAATTAATATATCATATATAGTGTGGTGTGTTGTGGTGTTGTGGTGTGTGTGAGTTTGTGAGATGTGTAGTGTAGACATAAAAAGTTAGTCATATAAAGGTGTTTGAGTATGAATATTTCAGAATTTCTTAGTTATTTCAAAAAAATTCAAATAACATACTCAAACACCATAAAGACCCTATAATTTGATGGGGAGCATAAAAAAGTCCTAATACGGCTTGTTATAAGTGTGACATTTTTTTCTCCTTGAAAGCAGTTATATTTGAATCAATTGAATATCCCAAATATACAAGAGTTATAATATTTTTGATAAGGGGAAAAATGTGATTAAAATATATGCTAATAATGTGATTGTTAAGATCTTCAAGTGTACGCCTACCCATATATGTGCATCTCTTTCGCGATTAATCATGCACTAGGAAAGGGAGTCAAATGGTTATATGAATGCTGAAATATGAAATACTAACGACCGACATTTTAAATTACTGCCTTGGAGTTAAAAGTGGTAAGTTTTAGGTATTCATTCCCATGATCCAGCCAAACCGGAGGGATCTACCTACCAAGGATATTCCACTAGATTAGTTGTAGAAGTCCTTATGTATGAAAAAAAAGGAGTAAAAGTGTAGAATAGGGAAAAGTGCCGACAGAGATGTAGCTAGTACTAGGACCAATCCCAACAAGATTCTAGTTATGAAGTCTCGGTAAGCTTGAAGGGGTGAAGAATTAAAAAGAAAATTAAATAAAGGGTGAAAAGAAAGAATCTCTCCTACACTTAGGCAGAAACCGGGTTAATACATCTGCTGTCAAGAATCACAAAGATGATTTGCTGACAATTGAGCGACTGACAACATGGACTCTAGTGATCGAAAGCACAACCCTCCCTAACTCACTCGGAATCTCTCACAAGATTTTCTGTTTCATTCTCACGAAACTACACCATTTTCCATCAACCTTCTCACTCTTGAGTAAAGTTTTTGGTATTGAAAAGGTGGCAGTCTGCTCTACCTCCGATCCACTAAAACCAGATTGCAGCATTGATCTAGAGCAGAGGCATCATCTATAAATCTCATTAGGAAACTGTAAAAATTAGCTTGCTAAGTCACACAATGTTAATAACAAGATTATATATTAAGAGTCCTACGCGATTATCCTTTGATTATTGCCAGATTGAAAAATAATGCTCGTTTGGTAGCGAGAGATGTTATCGTAAGGAAAAAGGCATAGACTTTGAGGAATCTTTTGCTCTAGTTGCACGACTCGAGGCCATCTGTATCTTTATTGCATTCGCTGCTCATATGAATATGGTTGTCTACCAAATGGATGTAAAGACCGCGTTTTTGAATGGCATTCTGCGTGAGGAGGTCTATGTTAGCCAACCGGACGGGTTTGCAGATCCAGAGAATCCCAATCATGTAAATAAACTAAAGAAGGCTCTTTATGGGTTGAAACAAGCTCCACGTGCTTGGTATGATTTACTCTCATCATTTCTACTCTCCCAGAAGTTCACCAAAGGTACCGTCGATCCAACATTGTTTGTCAGACGTGAAGGCAAGGACCTATTATTGGTATAAATTTACGTTGATGATATTATCTTTGCTTCCACTAAACCTGATCTTTGTGAAATATTTTCAAAAATAATGTGTTCAAAATTTCAGATGTCAATGATGGGCAAACTATCATTTTTCTTAGGACTACAGATTTCTCGGAGTCCCAGAGGCATCTTTTTAAATCAATCCAAATATGCTCTAGAATTGATTAAAAAGTATGGTATGGAACCTGTGAACCAGCGGATACTCCAATGGTGGAGAAATCCAAACTGGATGAAGATCCACAAGGGAAAGCCGTAGATCCTACACGTTATCGTGGAATGATTGGCACCCTTATGTATTTTACAGCCAGTAGACATGACCTTGTATTTAATGTGTGCATGTGTGCCCGGTATCAGGCAAAGCCTATCGAAAAGCACTTACATCCGGTTAAGCGAATCTTTTGATACCTACGAGGAACCATTAATATAGGTCTGTGGTATCCGAAAGATTCTTGCATTGCTCTAACAGCTTTTGTAGATGTTGACCATGTGGGTTGCCAAGATACTAGAAAAAGTACGTCTGGAAGTATGCAACTATTAGGTGATAGATTGGTGAGCTAGTCGTCAAAGAAACAGAAGAGCACTGCCATATCCAGTACAGAAGCTGAATACACTGCCTTGTCAGGATGTTGTGCTCAAATACTTTGGATGCGATCATAATTGACTGACTATGGCCTTGTGTTGAACAAGATACCTCTGTACTGCGATAATAAAAGTGCCATTGCTTTATATTGCAACAACGTCCAACACTCCCGATAAAAGCATATAGACATCAGACATCACTTTATCAAGGAGCAAGTGGAGAACCGGGTGGTTGAGCTGTATTTTTTCAGAACAGAGTATCAACTGGCAGACACCTTCACCAAGCCTTTAGCACAAGAACAACTTAATTTTCTCATCAAAAAGCTTGGAATGCAAAGCATGTCTCCGGAGACTCTGAAAATTTTGGCAGACGAAGAGGAAGAGTAATGGTGGTACTCTCTTCACATATCCTATGTATCATATGTATATAAGAAAATCAGAAAAACCCAAAAAGATTTTTCATTTTATATAAACTTTTCAAAAAGAAAATATAAAAATATAAAATAATAAAAAGAAAATACAAAATTAAAAAATCAGAAAATATAAATATATGGTGTTCTTGACATGTCTTTTGAAAATCGATAACATTTACGGCCTTAGAAATGTCATTTAATAATGATACGCGGCTGTAAATAAAGTTCGAGCAGAATTTCAAATAGTTTTCAAAACATGTCAAATGGCTTGCTATTATTTCAGATAGCAACCCGGTCTTTAATTTAAAGGCAAGTATTTAGACAAAAAGAAAACTTGACCTCACAACGGGAAATTAATTTTCTCGGGAATGAATTACTTTATTCATTCAAAGGCCTGTGTTTACTTTGCAACACAACCCGTGCTATCTAATCAAATAAGTGTACGTGTCAGTGCATTTTTTATGTAAAACGAGAGAAATCTTGTTTTTATTGGTGTTGTTTTTGAAAATAATTAAACATATCAGTTTCTCATCTGAAAAGATTTTAAAAGAATTTTCTATCACTCAAAAAATGTCTACAACTCTTTAAATAGAAAACAGGACATTATTTGAGGGGGAGAAATAGTCAAATTCTTTCAAAAATGATCTTTCAAAAAGTCATCTCAGAATTAAAGGAAAAAGGGTTTAACTATAACGGATAATCAATTAAAGAAGAGTTAGTATCAGTTTTAACTCAAATTGGTCTTAAGATGTTATTGGTTTCAACCTTAAGGGATTAAATGGCAAAAACTAGGACTTAAGATCTAAGCTTACAACTTTAGGGACTAAGTATGCCATTTTCTATAACTTAGTTAGACTTAATAATAAGTTTAAATTGGAAATAGAAAAGGACATAAAACACAAGGACCATTTTTGCCATTTATCAAATCTTGGCCGGTTATATATGTTAATACACATTTCTCTTTCACTCACACTTATCCAAAATTCCAAACACCCCCAAACTCTCCCGTGTAACATTTTGCTCAATTCATACTTAAAATCAAACCTTAGTTTTAAGGCTAAAGGTACACATCTACTCGTTCCTATCACATTTCTCATCACGT
>BQNB010022557.1:0-45000 GCA_026074375.1 Tanacetum coccineum | reverse complement strand
AATACTAATTCACTTAGTTTTTGAAATACCTTGTGATTAAAATTTGTCATGAAAAATTCTGTCGAGAGAAACTTGTTACAACATGAATTATATGGAACATTAACTTACTCCACCTTAATTTTACATATGTTTGACACCAATAAATATTGATACCTTGTTGTTTAATTGAATATAAAAATTAAGGGTTGCATTGTTAAGCACAAATTTTGAAAAGTTTATGATATATCATTGAAAGAATTCTTTAAAAATTGTGCTCAACCATGAAATCATCTTATAACATACAATCTATTGAGTTGTCATTATTATTACTGAGTTGTTATTAAAAGATTTTTGATAATGTTTTGAATATATAAGAATTGTCTTGAGATGATGTATCCAAAATCATTAAAACTTTGTTTTTCGAAAAAAAACTCCCCCTCAAACATTGACTCATTTTGAAATTGACACCTATGTAGAATAATTGTCTTGTAAATCTTTATGAGGGATGGAGTGTTGAACACACAATTTTGAAAGATTATGAATCATCATTGAGAAATTCTTAAAAAATTATGTTCAACATTTTGAAAAACCGTGATATTAGAAGACTTCTCTTCTAACACTAAGGATAAGCGCACTGAAGCGTACACTCTCCTTTGTCATTCGGGTTCGAGTTGCATCTTAAGAGTTATTTACAAGTTATCTAGAAAAATTAGAAATGACATGTTTTGAAAGCATTTGAAACTCCTGTTCGAACTTCACACGGAGCCCGTGTCAATGTTAATCGACATTTCTAGGCACGTAAATGTTATCGATTCCAAGAGACATGTCAAGAAGATTCTTTTTGTGAAACATTTTCTGATTTTTTGATTTT
This sequence comes from Tanacetum coccineum, assembly GCA_026074375.1. Taxonomy (NCBI): domain Eukaryota; kingdom Viridiplantae; phylum Streptophyta; class Magnoliopsida; order Asterales; family Asteraceae; genus Tanacetum; species Tanacetum coccineum. Next base: position 44,150 of record BQNB010022557.1, on the reverse strand, counting down.
GTATTTTCTTTTTGAAATTTTATATTTTTGTATTTTTCTTTTTTCAAAGAATATATACATGTTGATGTTTGCTGTTATATATCAAGCAGATTCATTTGGTCAGAACCTCCTGTTTGGCTGGAGTCAAACATCTTACCATTTCGTCTGACAAAGATAGTGAATGAAACTATCTTCGTGGTAAGGCTCTTAGTAACATATTTGCTAATTTGGTATTCAGTTCTAACAAAGTACAATTTGTTTGCACAACAACACTTTTCCTTGTGATACTGGAGTCTTTAACCCTTTTTAGGGCCCCCTTTTGCTTCCTTAGCACAATGACCCAATTCCTTATACAGTTAAACACAATGTATCCAGACTGCTGCATACCGGACTTCTTTAGTATCCCTTGCCCTGTAGCAACATTTTGTCCTTGATTCCCCAAACTGTCTAGTTGATTGTCATTCCTTTGTTCCTTGGAGTGGTATCCACATTCTGTTTTTGGTGTTTGAGGAAGTTCTGAGGCTTTTGTGGTAGGTTTGTCAGAGTTCTTGAAATACTTTCGCACTTGGTGCCAATTTTTTTTTCCATTTCCTTATCCTTCTGAGCTTGTTCTGGGATCACTGTCTTCTGCAGAAAGCTGACTTAGATTTGAGGTGTGATTGGTTTGGCAGATATCTTTGCCGACGAGGACGTCTTTGTAGTTGCATGAGAATCTAGTTGCAGTGAGTGTTTTTTTGATGTTGGTGCAATGATTTAGTGAGACTTGATGTTTGATAATAAGGATCTTGATGTGGTTGAGCAGTAGCAACAAGTGCTAATGGGTTAGCATTCTTGGCTATTCTTTCAGCACGGAGTTCATTAACTTCCTTTTGATATTGTTTTAGAATGTCAAAGAGCTTGTGATATGAAACTTCATCCAATTTGTGTTGTTGCTTGACAATTGTTACAAACCGTTACCATTCTGGTTGAAGTTGTTGAAGAAATTGAACATTGACTTGCATCATAGCAACTGTCTTATTATTTCTGTTCATTTCATTCATCAGCTTGTAAAACCTTATGAATATGACTCTTATTGTTTCTCATGTGAGAGATGTGACATTTTCCAACTCCAGAAAATAAGTTTGTCTTGACATCTTGAATGTTGAGGGATTCACCTTGTTGTAACCTTTCAATAACTTCCCTCATTTTATGAGCTGTCTTGCATGCATCAACAGTTGAGTATATTTCATCTTCAATTCCAGACAATATTAAATGAATCGCTTCCTTTTCTAATTCAAAATGAGCTTTGTTTTTAGGAGACATATTCAGGACTGTCTCAACTGGTTGTCTGTTCAGAAGCTTGAGAGTTATCCATTGTAGGTACAACTAGAATTATGACAGTAGAAGGAGTATAAGGACCTTCGAGAATGCATTTCCTTAAGGCATCACCATTTGGTCTTGTATCAATGTATCGCAAGAAACATGATCGCCATGTTGTATAAATCGTCTGTCCTGTCTGCAAAGCATTGGTGAACGATTCCCTTGAACCAGGGCCATGGATGTTGTTATTGCATTTGACCTGTCGTGGTTGTGAAGTAACAATTGGAGTTGTCATGTGGAATGACTTGTTAAAGTATGAAGTGAGAATGATTAAAGGATCTTAAGTAGATGTGTTGTGATTGAAGTTTTGGTAAAACGAAAACAATTAACGTCCACGGGATTTTACAAGTCTATGATTAAAACCAATAAAAAGTTTAACGGGATTTTACAAAATCAATAGAAAAACCGTGAATGTAAATTGATTGAGATTAAGGTTTGTTTGTTGTGAATTAATTGTCTTTTAAGTCCTTGATTGTAATTGTGGTTCGTTGTTTGGTAAGGTTAATTAATTTTCTTTTAAAAGTCCAAGGTCCGTTTTGTCCAAAATTTAAGTTTCATCGAAATTGGTGTGAACCGAAAATGAATTACCAAAATTAAGTAAGTGAAATTGAAATTCGGTTCTAATTGAAATGAAGCAAACTGCCACCAAAATTTAACTAAACCGCTGCCTGTTTTAGCCTATCAAACCGCTACCTATTTTCCAATTTCAAACCGCTAGCAAGCAGACTCAAACCGCTACCATTGTTATTAAAACCAAACCACTACTAAAAAAATTTAAACAAACCGCTGGCAAGGAAACTCAAACCGCTTCCTGTTTTAACTTTAGTAACCGCTCTGCCTGTTAAACATTTCGTCAAACCGCTACACTTTAATGAATCGGTAAACCGCTCTCTGCCCTTTGGATAATCTATTAAACCGCTGGCAGATTGTTATCAAACCTCTACCAGGGGGTAAAATGGGAAGAGTGGCGTTTCATAAAGGACCTTAGAAAATTTTCTTTGATTGTACATGTATCAAACCACTATATATAATGGTAAACCGCTACTATACTAAAAAACAAAACCGCTATGTAATAATACAAACCGCCAACCTATTTGATCAAACCAGCCCGCATAATAGGTTTAAACAAAGTACGATTGTCACTTTTCTTTTACGTTGTTTTGTATTCTTCCACACGGTTGGCTACCAAATAAACAAGTCCCTTTCCTTGTCAAACCGCCACAATAAACATAAAAAAACACAAATGCAAACCGCCACTAAGAATTCAAATTCGAAATAAGCAAAAATCCTAATAAGCTACTTAAATAAGCTCTAACCTAGTTAAATACGCTATTAAGGCTTATAAACTAAGTGAGTTGAAGAAAATTAACAACACAACAACACGTTTTTTCTTGTTAATATTCAAGAACAACCAAACTTCCACTTAGAAAACTAAATAAGCCGAATAGAATAAGCTTAACAATCAAACCAAAAGCTTAAGTAGCACATGAAATGGAAACTCTAGTAGTTGTAGAACAAGTGTATCAAGGAGGAAATAAGCTAAACAAACCAATAAGCCTAAAACTTTTTGAGCCGTGTGCTTATGTAGAAAATAAGCCACGAATTGAGCTTATTTACCACAAATCAAATCACGATCCACCGGAAGGCTCGTGATACACAATTTGTGGAACCAAGAAATCACTTCTCTTTCATTTACCAATGGTACACAGGTTATACAAGAAAAATAGGAAGAAGATAAGAAGAAGTTTAGAGAGAGAAGTTAGAAAGAGAACAAGAGAGAGAAATGAAAGAGAATGGTTGATTTACTTGCAAGTGAAAAATTACAAATGAGACCAACACCCTCTCCATCTTTGGAGAGGGGTATTTATAGTTAAACCATGAGGCTTGTTGCCTTTGGTATCTTTACGGGCCAGGTTCGGGATTACTTGGGCTTACGCCCGATACATCGTGACGTTTAGCTTTTCATAAACGAACCTGTTTACCCGTTCAAGCTATTACAATGTTACGTAATAAATGCTGAGACACTAATATTCTAAGTGAACAAACTTCCTTGTTCGACTCAATATTTGAGGCTAACATAGAGTGTAGTAATTCTGTCACGTTTGCATGAAACCTAATCATAGATCAATCATATCATCTAGGATAACTAAGCTAATCAGTAAAATTTATATGTTATGTATATAAACTATATTGGTTAATTCTTAATAAGAATCATGAATCCTTAAGAAACACAACAAGTTGTTGCTCGTGATGAAAAGTGGGTTCCATCTGCTGATATAGTCAAGATTAGCTCTACCAATCTGAGATTGGAAACCGATGTGCCACAAAAGGAAGTGAGATTTCAAGTCATTGATAGGATGTGGTCAAGAAACTCAACGTGCTTCAAGGGCATTTACCATCTCTGCAGTTGTATCTAATTCGACAGTTCTAAAAATTTTTTATGCACAGACCAGTACTGGTATACGATCAAAAAGGTACAAGGCACAAATTCTTATTGATTTCCTTTTGGCCAATAAGTAGTGGTAGAGGTCGATGCTGAAGTCTTTAGAGGATTTATGGATTATTGTCAAGAGTTTTGAGGGTGTAGAATTTACTAAGCTACAAAATGATTACGATACCCTTACCTTCCTCCTAGATTTCGGCTATAAAGGTCAACTTCATACAAGACACCATCTTGTATGTGGATCACATATTCAGCCATGGGAACTATGGCAGGCAAATAATTATAACAAGAGTCTCTTCTGGGAAGACGACAGCAATGACAGACTCAGAAACTCAGTTGACATAATGTTGGTCGATGTTCTACAAAGAGAATGTCGACTATCCTGTGTTGATTTGGGAATATTTTGCCTACCAGATTGATCACAGAAAGGAAAGAAGATCTAGACGTGAAAATATGCCATATCCTTGATTCACCAAAATCATCATCAATCACTTCCTCAAAAAACACAAGTCTCTCCCCAACCTCAAGTATCAATACTATCATACAATCAAGGATGATGGTATTGTAAGCAGACTTAAGTTTGTCATAATAGGAGAAGACTATCAGGAATATGGACTTGAGATTCCTAATGTGACACTGAATGATACAATCAAGCGGTCTAAGACTTACCAAATGTTCATCAAGTATTCCACTGGTTGGATTCCCCCCAAGAAGAGCAAAGGCAAAGGTTCACAAGGTAAGAAGATTGTTGATGACTCTCAGGAAACTGTTGATGTATCTAAAAGAGTCTTGAACCTGAACCTTGTTAAGAAAAAACACTTGCTAGTAGGTAAGAGGGGTTAAGAAGAAAGTTCACACGTTATGCTGATGACTAACATTATTTTTGCTAGATCTAGACGCTGCTTTGGAGTTAGGTAATTTATGAGATTAAGCTGAGTGAAGAAGCAAAAACCAGCAAGGAAGGTCCATGCTACTCATGCAAGGATTGTGATTGAATCTGCTAAAAGAAGTCTGGTGGTAGAAGTTCTAGAGGTGTAACAATTTAAGACACTCCAAGTGCACCAAAGCCAAAACCAGCCACTTCAAAGCCTAAGCTCAAAGGTGCTCAATCTTTAACTCCTGCTGAAAAAGAGGCTGCAGACATTATGCAAGCTCTTAAAGAATGCAAGAAGACCAGCAGGATGACACCAGGTATTGGAGAATTATTTTGAGATTCAGTGAAGGAAATGGTACTATACTAGGGGTTCCCGATGCGTCCACAGTCATCTCTGCTACCTCAAGTGAAGGAACTAGTACTAAACTAGGGGTTCCCGATGAGGAAAAGGATATAACTGAAGAAAATGTTATTCTAGAGCGGGGATCAAAACAAGAAAGTAAATACTCTGAAGAAGACAAACTTGATGATGAAGAGATGGTCTGAAAAGAAGGTGATGCTGATGCGAAGGAGGTTGATCTTTTAATTTTATATAGTGATACTCAAGATACTGATGATGAAGATGATGAAACTGAATCTGATGAAGATGATATCTATAAGTATAAGATTCGTGTGCGAAAAGATGAGGATGTAGAGATGATAAATAGTGAATTTGAAGAATCTGGAAAAGGTGGTAAAGAAGATACTGATGCGGCCAAGGAAGATGTTGAAAAGACTGAAGAAACAAAGGATGATTCCAAGAAAGCTGAACTTCCTCCAACAAGTTCCAGCTTATCTATATCTTCAGGTTTTGGTGACCAATTTCTTAAACTTTCTTCTGATACTTCTTTAGTTGGTACTATTAAGGATACTACAGATGCAGAGATCAACTCGTTATTGGATATTAAGATTCAATCTGAAGTTCCACATATCTAGTCTCCATCATGTAACTTAGGAGTACCGTATCTATGTTTACTGAACCCACTGTCCTCACACAAGTACAGATACTGTCTTCATCAAAACCCAGTAACTACTCTACACCTCTTCTATCTGTCTCCACCACAACAACACTGTACCTCATCTAACTACAACCCAAGTTCCTACTACACCAATTACAACTGATGCCTCTAACCATCACAACTGCTATTTGGAATCTGATGACTCTATGTAGTTCAGTTATGAGTTCATAAAATTAGAAAAAGATGTGTCTGAGCTCAAGAATGTTGATCACTCTGCTACAACTATTGCTACTCTCAAGTCTTAAGTTCCAACGGTTGTTGATGATTATCTTAGATCTAAGCTTGGTGATGCTCTCTAAAAGGCTCTACAGAAACACTCTGAAGACTTAATCCAGAAACACTTTGTAAAGCCAGCTCCTGAGTCTAGCAAGGTCAAGACACAAATAGTTAATCTTGAAAAATGATCCAAGAAGAGTGCTTCAGAGATTATAAAGATCAAGAGGGAACAAACTGAGAAGCAAAAGACGCCAAAGTTTACAATCAAGTCCACAGACAAGGCAGCTTGCAAAGAGTATGATCAGAAAAACGCTCTCAACCAGACCATGCATGCTAACAAGTCTTTTAACAAAAATCCTGCTAATCATAAATTGTACCATGCACTCATGGAAGCTTTGATAGATGTTAGGAATTTTGTATAACAGACTTAATTCTGTTAGTATTGTAGTTAATTCTGCTAGTATAATAGTTGGTAACTGGTAGAAGATTTATCATAGTTAGTACTGGCGCAGTATTAATTGTTAATATTGTTTATTGTAATAGTTCAAGTCTGCTTACGCAGAGGATGTTAGAAGTTAGTTAGAGGTTAAAGATATGCATTAGATTTTTTTGGATAAGATATGGCCATTATCTTTATAGAAGTTTTGTAAATGGCCCATTAGGGTTTCCTTAGTCTATAAAAGGATCCTGAGGCATAGTTAGTAGATATAGTTCTACAGAAGATCATAGAGATCGAATAGTAAATCATAGTTTTTTAATCTGTAACCTGGCAGATTCATAGATCAAATAATAAATAGTGTTTTTGCTTATATTCTTCTTACATTGTTGATATTAACATTCGCGTAATCAATAGTGTCTATCATTGTTTTCATCATTGTTACTTTAGATTTATCTAAGGTAACAAACCCTTTACAAGCTAAAGTTTAAGATCCATTAAGCAAAGGGATCCTACAAGTGGTATCAGAGCTTATGGAGGGGAAACTCTGAAAAAGAAGAACTTCTTGTGAATTAGAACTACTACAAATCAAAGAGATGGCTGATCAAGTACTCCTCCACTTAAAAAATCACTGCTATAAGATCCCATTCATTAAGAAGGGTGAAGAATACGATATCTGGAGTAATGAGGATGAGACATACATTTGTCACACAGATCATAACTCCTGTGGGCTTATTTATTGTCATGGAGATCTGGAAATGAGGCTACACCTTCAGCGAGGAACAAAAATCTAGTCCTATATTACTAAGACTGAAAAACAAATGGCTGAATAGAGAAACTCAAGAAAGGAATAAGAGCATCTTGCTCTTAGCAATTACTGATGAGTACTCCTCATAGTTCCACAATGTTTCCTGATGCTAATCTTTGATAGGCTGCAATAAAATCTAAATTTGGAGGTATTGAGGATCTTAAAAAGATGCAAAAGAATGTCTCTGAAACATCAGTTTGAAATTTTGTTATTGCATCTAATGAAAAACCTTGGATAAGGTTATGATAGGTTTCGGGAAAATCATCAAGTCAACTAGAAAATTCAATAGAGCCTATGTATACAAAGGAAGACATTAATCAGAAGTATTTAAGAAGTCTTCCTCCTTCTTGGAGTCAAATAGCACTGATCATGAGAAATAAACCAGATATTGATGAGGTTGATATTGATGACCTTTACAACAATCTAAGGGTGTATGAAAATGAATTGAAAAGGTCTTCAGGTTCCAACTCTGCTTCTTAGAATTTGGCTTTTCTTTCCTCTAAGAATACTAACAGTACTAATGAAGTTAGTACTGCCAGTGGAGATTTTGGGGTTAGTACTGCTTGGTGGATTTAATCTAGTTTATCTACTGAAGTGTCATGATTCTAGCTTACTCCTTTCTTGCTCAACCCATCAAACAGTTCCTCACGTGAGAATGAGGATTTTCAGCAGATGGAATGGAGTTGTCTTAGAAGGATTAGAATTTCGATGGGCAGGTGGCTATGTTGACTGTCAAAGTAAAGACATGTTTATTCAGAGACATGAAGAAATATGGACATTCAAAGGGAAAAACGACTTGTTTCTTTGATAAGTCCAAAGATGGGAGTCGATACAATTTGTCATCGAAAGGACATTTGGCTAGAGAGTTAGATCTGGATAGAATCATGGAAGGAGAACTAATGGTGACAATGCCTTTGAGCAATGCATAAACAATGAATCTTCATTCAGGCCATTGGTGGCTCAAGATGGGTCTATGAAGGTTATGACTAGTGCCAATGATTGTGAAGTTGAATACAAGTTCATACGATGCTTTAATAGCCAATCTCTTCATCAAACTCTTTTCTTGTTCTTTCTCGATAGCGAGGGTACAAAAATGTTTCTAAATGTCTTGATCATTTAAATGTCTTCAAAATGAAAACGATGATACTGAGAGAGAAAAGCATAACAAAGCCAAACTAGAAATTAGGAGTTATGAAATAGCCTTAGAGTCATTAGAAGCTAGAATTCTTGGACATGAAAAGAATGAATTAGCTTAGGGTGAGAGATATGAGTTTCAAAACTATGATCTTAAGTGTAGAGAAATAAAAATTAACTAATTAAAATCTAGGAATTAGAAAAGGTTGTTAAGGAAAGAGGTTGAATGAAACTCAAGATGGAAAAATATCAAAGAATCTCATAGATACTCTATGTGTAAGATGACGTACTCATCGATAAAAATGGATTGGGGTATGGCACCAAATAGGAATGATTTGAGTAATAAATTGAAACTGATAGTTAGAACAGTTGAATATTTTTTGAGGGTAAGGTCTAGTGATGAAGAGTGCACACTAGCACAAATTTTGATTGTTCCTAAAGCAAAGGAGGTATCAGCCAGTTCCCCCTCCAATTACAGGGAACCCACTAACTCCAAGAGCTGATATATCATTGCAGTGGACTAGACGAGTCATGCTTTTAGAAATAAAATCATAAAGTCTAAGACATGAAAATAACAAGGGCTGTAGCATGTAGGACCACGATGAAGCAACTATTGAAAACCTAAGTCTGTTAATGAATAACAGTTGTGTTCTATGTCAAAGATTTAACAGGGATGAAGGTTCAATCATTTGCGGATTAGGACTAAGATGATGAGGATGATGTGTGTGCTGTCAAAACTGTTAGTTCTGTTAAGCCAAGTGTGACTCAAGCTATTAGGAGTCAAGCTGATAAAAGTGGTCAAACTTCACAAAAATAAGGGATTTGGTTAAGAAACGTAACATAAATAAAAGCTTGTTTTTGTTTGCCAAATAGCCACTGGCAATGTGATTAAAAAGCACTATGTGTTCTATGACAAAAGAGTCCTGAACCTAGGGCTAAGAATGAGGTCAATACTAGGAGAGGGTAGTCAAACAGTTTGAGATTATGGCCAAAAGGCGTCAATCACAAAACTTTTCACAAAAAAATTGAAATACTCATGACAAAAAGGGACCTTTAACCCATCAGCAGTACTAACCAAAGCAGGATTAGTTAATACTGATAGATCAAATGGTAGTACTGCTAGGTCTATTAGTACTATTAGGCCTGTTTATAGGCCTGTTAGTACTGCTAGGCCTTTAGCCTCAAAAAATAACAACAATCCTAATGTGTTATTAAGACCAAAACACCCAAGATTGGAATTGTAAGAGCCCAAAAGCCTCAATACTCACTATTAAAGACGGTCTATACACCACTCCAACCAGTTTATAGGACCAATGGACATAAATAAATGATGGGGTTAAAAACATGACTACTGTTGGGACAAGGGCAGTAGTTGGTACAGATAAGGTGGAAAATATCCTTAAGAAGGATAAATGGGTATGGAGGCCAAAGATAAATTACGAGGATTATGTGTACAAATATAATGGCTCTTACATGCTCAAAGAAATTGTGTTTGTGGACCCCCAAAGGGGGTTTCAAGGTCAGTATTGACTTAGAATACCCTAAGAGATACTAATTCTCTTACCTTTTTAGTGCAGAGGCAATCAGGATCATGTTACAGGATCATGCGAGATGGTTGGATGAGTGGTTGCTCTAGCATATGCTGGCAACAAAGCTTATCTTTCAGACTATGAAGATTTCAATGGTTAGGCTTCCTTTGTGGCTTTTGGAAGTGATCCCAAAAAGAGTTAAAATAAACGGGTAAAGGTAAAATAACTTAAACGGCTTATTTAGAGTGTGACTGATGATTTACTTTGGAGATGAAACTTTAAGTTTAATCTTTTCTCTGTCTCACAAATGTTGTGACAAGAAAAATAGTGTCCTATTTACTGGAGTCTGAAATTGCCTTATTCTGTCTCTTAGCTTTAAGCCTTCTTGATGAAAGTCAAGTTGTTTTAAAGCTCCTAGAAAACGATTGGTGTTACAAGCTTGGATTTTAAAGAACATTTGTTTCTTCTCTAGAGATATAAATTGGTTATATGCAAATGCAACACCAGTTGAGGCTAATTATGCACAGAGCATTAGGACATTTGTCAATTTTAAAATATAAATAAAGTTGTTAAAGGTCACCTAGTTAGAGGTTTACCTTCAAAAGTTTTTGTGAATGATCACACTTATGTTGCATGCAAGAAGGGTAAGCAACATAAGGCCTCCTGTAAGGCCAAGTTAGATAAAATCATCAGAAAGCCCCTAGAATTACTTCATATGGACTTATTTAGACCTGTCTCTATTAAGCATCAACAAGAAAAGGTACTGCTTGGTTGTGACTGATGATTTCAGCAGATTTAGTTGGGTATTTTTCTTAGCTACAAAGGATGAAACATCTGAAATCCTTTATAATCTTATCATAGGCTTAGAAAAACAATTGAATCATCATGTTAAAATCATTAGATATGATAATGGGAGAGAGTTTAAGAACTATGTTATGAATGAATTATGTGCTAAGAAAGGAATCAAAGGGAGTTTTGTGTAAGTTAGAACTCCACAAGCGGAATGGTATTGCAGAAAGGAAAATAGGACCCTGTTGAGGCAGCTAGGAATATGTTAGCTTACTCACTTTACCTATCCATTTTGGGCAGAGGCAGGCAGGTTTATACTGTGAGGCAGCTAGAACTATGTTAGCAGATTCATTTTTACATATCCCGTTTTAGGCAGGGGCAGTAAATACTGCCTGCTATGTACTGACCTAGTATTAGTTTTATGAGACCTTTTGGGTGCCCCTTGACCATTTTAAACACCTTAGATTCCTTGGGCAAATTTGATGGGAAATCTGATGAAGGTTATTTGCTTGGATACTCTACCACTAGTAAAGCTTTTAGAGTATACAACAAAAGGACCAAAAGAGTAGAAGAGAATCTGCACATTAATTTTCTGGAAGATCAACCAAATGTGGCAGGCACTGGTCCTAATTGGATGTTTGATCTTGATTTTCTAACCAATTCAATGAACTATATTCCTGTTAGTGCAGAAAAACAGGTGAATATGAATGCAGGTACACAAGATTCTTATGTTGCAGGTTCATCAGGAAAAGATAAAGAACCTACTCAGGAATACATACTGCTTCCACTACATCCTCATAGGACAAGGATTCCAGTAGAAGATGTTGCTCCAGCTGCACATGGAATACCTTCTGAAAGTTCTCCTAAAGACAATGATGTAAAAGATTCAGAAGATGTTGCTGACAAGGAAGGACAACATCAGCTGACAGAAGATGAACAAGTCTTGCATGATGATCTTGAGAAGATGATTGCTCAAGAAGTAATTGCTAAAGCTCTAGATGATGCAACAAGACAAGCTTTTGAAGAAGATGACGAATCTGATACTGAATCAGAAGATATCACTGAAGCTGAAAAGAAGTTTAAAATGCTTGCTAATGATGAAGAGATAGCTAGAAAAGTTCAAGAAGAATGGGAAGCAGAAGAGAGTAAGAAAAGGTTAGCTGAGGAAGAAGCTACTATGGCTGCATTCACCAATGAGTATGACTTTATTCAAGCAAGACTTAATGCTGACAAGATTCTTACTGAGAAGCTTCAAGAAGAAGAGAGAGAAAAGTTTACCATTGAGCAAAGAGACAAGTTTCTTTATGATACCATTGCTGTACAAAGAAGATTTCTTGCTCAACAAAGATTTGAGGCTATCAGAAACAAGCTTCCTACAAGAAATCAGCTGAGAAACCAAATGATGACATACTTGAAGCATGTAGGTGGATATAAACATGCTCAGCTGAACAAAAAGAAGTTTGAAGAAATACAAGTGATGTATGATAAGGTAAAAAGGGAAAATGAAAGATTTATTCCAATTGGTTCTGCTGAGGATGATAAGTTGATTGATAAGATGAACAAGAAAGCAGCTGGTGTGGATAAAGAAGAAGTTGCTAAAGAACTTGAAAACAGTAAGGTTGAAAGACCTAAGGAGAATATCAGGAAAAGATCAAGAAGAAGACTTAAGATGAAAGCTCCAAAGAGGTCAAAAAGGCGAAAGACTGATTCTGATCATGAAGAGGAGAATCAACTAAGAATCTTTCTAAAGATAGTTCATGAAGAAGAAGAAAAGATTGATTATGAAATTCTAGGCACTAGGTATCCTATCATCAACTGGGAATCCAAATTTTATGATTATGGTCATTCTGGAAGAGAGTTGATTTACTACATAGTTTTTAGAGCTGATGGAAGTTCAAGGTGGATCAAGACCTTTTCTGAGATGATTAAACTTTTTGATAAGACGGATTTGACTGAGATACATAGTCTAGTAATGAAAAGATTTGAAACAACACCTCCAGAAGGAATTGATCTACTTCTTTGGGGTGATTTGAGGACTATGTTTGAGTCAAAGGAAGATGATGAACTCTGTAAGAATCAAGAAGAGTGGAAGCTTCAGAGCTGGATATTCTATGAAAATTGTAGAGTTCATGTTTTGAGACTAGAAGATGGTACTGATATCAACATGCTGGCAGAGAGAATATATCCTCTTACTAAACACACACTTGAGAGGATGCTGGATTAAAGATTGACAGTTGTATCTGATGATGATACTGTATTTGATTTGCTAAGGTTTATTGTGCAACAGATTGATGAGTTTGGAGGCCTCTCCAATGGTTGAACTCACTTCTTTTGGGACTTTAAGTGAAAGCAACAACTGAAGGAATCTTATAGTCAGGATAATATGTAAGAATACATCCTTAAGAAGTTTGATTTTTTGGTCAACAGAACACTACTACTTTCGGTTGGTCTAATAAGCCACTGCCAAGATAAAGATGGTAAAGATTGTAGAAGTACATTCTACAGATTCTATGATTGGGCTCCTAATGTATTTAACATAACATCAAGGCCTAACAATCATGTTTGCTGTCTATGCCTGGCTAGTTCAGTCACACCAAGAAGCTCAAACACTTTTATGCAATAAAAAGATTTTTAGGTACGCTCAAACATCAGACCCAAAGTCAGGTTTATGGTATCAATAGGGATTCACCTTTTGATCTAGAAGCTTTTTCTCAGATAAGTGATTATGGAGGACAAGTCTTGATAGAACAATCAGACAATAGGTGGCAGTCAAATTTCTTGGTGAAGATAAATACTTAGCAATGCAAGAAGCCAGACTATTATGGCAAATTCTACTACTGAGGCATAAATATTTGCAAGCAGCTTAACGTTGTGGGCACGGACGATGGATATACAGAATCCAGATGATAGGTTTATGGTTTTAATTTCATGAACCCAAAAATCCAATATTGATAATGAGAGCACTATCAAGTGTTATCAAGAATTTGTTGCTCAACTCAAGCCAAGCATAAATCGAAATTCGATTTCATTTTATCAGAGATTGCTATGAGAAAAGACAGATAGAAGTTATCAAGATTCACACTGACAATAATATTGCAAACTTTCTCACCAAATGATTTGATGTCACAAGACTTAACGTTTTAGTGGATTAGCATTGGGCATTACAATAGGTAACCACAATATAAGGGGAGGCAAGATATTAGTTGTAGCTGTATGTAATAAATTCCAAGAATAGGAGATAGCTATGATGTTCATTTGAAGTTAGAATCGAGGCTAACAACAGCCAAAAGAATAGAAGGTTATTACCGTTGGTGGCACAAGCTATGATTCAGTACTGCAGGGGGGAGGGGGGGAGGGGGGGGACCAACGTATGGGAGAGAGAGCACATTAGCGCGTGCGATTGATGCGATGAATTACTATGTGGGGTGTGGTGGTTGGGTCTCAATGGGATTAGGGGGATCTATGACTAAGCTAGACACACACGAGCACAGTGTAGTATAGATAGAGGAGCTCTCTGGTTGACGCGCATCTGGAGCGGTTATCTATCTCGGATTATCTTATCAGCAGTCTTAACTCAACGCAGATAGCATAGACTAAACAAAAAGGTTTTGAGATTAAAATCTGAAGATTCAATGACCCTATGGGCTACATCACAAGAACATTACTTACATTGAAGCCTCTTCCTAAAATTAATCCTAAAGATAAAGGCAAGAAAGTACTTGAGGAAGAAGCTGAGTCAGATGCTGAGTCAGAGGGAGTTGATGAAGCTGAAAGCACGTTTGATCAGCTTGCAAGGATGAAAAATAGCCAGAAAGGTGCAAGAGAATTTAAGAAAGCAGAAGAGGAAATGAAAAATTTAGCTAAGGAAGAAGCTACAAAGGCTGCTCTTTATACAAGATTTTAATGATATTCAGGCTAGAATTGAAGCTGATAGACTTCTAGCTGCAAGGCTTCAAGAGGAAGAGAGAGAAACATTTATAGTTGAAGAGAGAGCCAAATTTCTTTATGATACTATTGCTGCTCAAAGGAGGTTCCTTGCTCAACAAAGAGCTGCTGCAATCAGAAGCAGACCACCAACAAGAACTCAGCTAAGAAACCAAATGATGACCTATCTGAAGCATGTAGGAGGAAAGAAGCATGCTGATTTAAAGAACAAGAACTTTGAAGAAATACAAGTTCTGTATAAAGAGGTTAAAAGGTCTGATAAAAACTTTAATCTTTGTTCTGCTGAAGGTAGAGACAGATTAAGGAGATGAATGAAGAATCTAAAGACCCTAAAAAGAAGAGATTAAAGAAGAGGGTTGTCAATGAAACTCCAAGGGAAGAAGACACAACAAAGGTACCTGCTGAACAAGAAGTGACAGAGCAGGGTACAAAGAAAAGAAAAAGTGGTCATGTGAAGATGATTGCTAGGAAAAGGCCAAGACCACAGCCAGATGATGATAGTGATGATGAACATAGAAAATGTCTAAGGATTGTTACATTTGATAGTACCATAGATAGTGAGATTATGGAGACAAAATCTTTTGTTTCTAAGTTGCACAAGGTTTCATCACCAGATGGGGATTACCTTGTTGTCTACAGAGTTAATGGGCACTTCAGGGCATTTAACTATCTAATGGAGGTACTACATATTTTTGATAGGCAGGATTTGTTTCATTTATATGATTTGGTGATGAAGCAGTACTCAGAAATCACACCAGAAGGTATTGAGTTGATTCTTTAGGGAATGGAATCCTTAACAGAAGAAAATGATCAAGGTGATTTCTAGAACAATCAACAAGATTGGGAGATTGTTAGTTGGAGATTGTATGAAGCTTGTAGAGTTTGCATTCTAGAGTTTAAGGATGGGACAGTCATCTACATGCTAGTTGAAAGAAGGTACCCTCTCTCTAAGGAATTGTTGCAAAGAATGCTTGATTTGGGATTGGAGTTTGAAGAGGAAAGTACTGCTCACTACAATAGGAGACGAAATCATTCATTAAGCAATATGCTTAATGAAGAGAAAAGCTTAGAATGAAGTGAAGAAGGGTTTAGGTGTTGGCTAACCACCACACAACAAATGGTCTTCAATTCACCATGTCTAACAGACATCAAGAATTGACTAGTCCAGAAGCAAACGGCTTCTGGTAAAGACTTCTCAAATCCGTTTATGGTTGACAATTTACCAAAAATTGTATGGTTCTTAACTCACCTTGCTTCACAGTTAAGAGTTGGCTAGTCCAGGATCAAACAGTTCCTGGTAAAGACTAATCAAATCTGTTGATAGCTGATAGTTTGCTAAAAACTATATGGTTATCAGTGCACCATGTTATGGCAATGAAGCATTGACTAGTCCAAAAGCAAACGGCTTTTGGTAAAGACAAATCAAATCCGTTGATAGTTGATAGTTTACTCAAAACTATAAGGTTATCAATTCACCTTGTTGTTTACAATGAAGAATTGGCTATCCCAGAGCAAACGGCTACTGGTAAAGGAATATCAAATCCGTTAATGGCTGGTAGTTTGCCAAAAACTACAAAGCCAACTTAGTTGGATGTTGCTGTGTTGCTGAGAAGATATGTTGCTGATAAAAATGGATAGCTGAAGATGTCAAAATTATCAAAGATCAGATCAAGATTTGACAGAGTGTTTGGATACATCCTCCTGGTCTACAAGATGTTTACACTAAAGAAACATGAAGTTAAACAAGTTCAACAATCATGTTTAGGGGAGGATTGTTGGGAATTATGCATTCCTGACTTAGTACCGTTAGTTATATTAGTTAGTACCGCTAGTTGTAATTTGTACTGACAGTACAAAATGTTAGTACTGATCAGATAGTTAGTACCGTTAGTATAAAATAGTTAGTACCGTTTATAAGATATGCATGAGATATCTTAGGAAAGGATATGCATGATCTTTATACGCGTTTTGTAAAGCCCATTAGGGTTTTCCTTGGTGTATAAAAGGAACCCTAGGCATAGTTAGTAGATATAGTTCTACACAGATCAATAGAGATCGATTAGCAATCATAGTTTTGTAATCTGTAACCTAGGCAGATTCAAGTTATAATATAAAGTTCTTTTGTGATTCTTATTATTGTTCTTCTTAGCATTATTGATTAGTTTCCGCATAATCAATAGTGTTCATATCAGTGTTTCATTATTGTTGCTTTAGAATTATCTAAAGGAACAAACCCTTTACAAGCTAAAGGTTAAGATCTATTCAGAAAACGATCCAACAATCCCCCTTCTAGTTTTTCACAATTGGTATCAGGAGCCACGTCAAACAAGATTTTTAAAATAAACTGCATTTTAAAACTTGAATCGGTCTATGAAATCGGAAAACCAAAGTTCATTATTAACGATGTAAAAAAGAAAGAAATTTACAAATGCACCCTTAAGTATGCGAAAAGTTACAAAACCAACCTTGAACTTTTACCTATTAACGACTTTTTTATGTAACAAACTTTAATTATCAAATATGGAACGCATATCTATCGATTCATTTGGAAAAAAATATCACTGAAAATATCGTCGAATTACGAAAAAACGAGCCAATATTGCAACGCTTCTGACATGCACACGGTTTTATAAAAAATGTTGAAGTTTAATATATATTTTTAAAATATTTACGAAAATAGCCTTTGAGGTTATCGGTTCGTTGCAATTAGAGGTGGCAGAATAGGTGGGTCGGGTTGGGTTTGGGTCTATATGGGTTTGGGTCTAGATGGGTCTTCTAGAAACATAGGTCTAGATGGGTTTGGTTCCGGGTCTAGATGTGTTTGGGTAACTTAAAAAAAAAATTAGAAGCCAACGATGCTCTATGTAGTAACCAAAGTGATTCATTGTCCATTTTATATGTTTGTGTACGTTTTCGAGCGTTTTTGTCCGTTTTCGTGCGTTTTCGACTGTTTGCGTCCATTTTCGTCCGTTTTCGACCGATTTCCATCGTTTTTGACCGATTCTGACCATTTTCGACCGTTTTCGACCAACGGTCAAAATCGGTAAAAAACAATTGAAAACGGTTGAAAGCGGTCGAAAATAAACGAAAACGAATGATAAGGGTTAAAAACAGGATGAAAACGTAAAATGGGTACAAAACGTATAAAAAAGGATAAAAACGAATGAAAACGAATGAAAATGTATAAAAAAACTTTTGATCTGCTAGACCCGTCTAATCCCCTTGGGAGACCCATCTATAATATTAAGAGAGATCCATCTAGACCCGTTGAGAGACCCAACTATACCCATACCCATCTATAATATTAAAGGAGAAATGCTAAACCCAACTAGACCCATCTATCAATATTAAGGGAAACCCAACTAAACCATCGCTTAAAAATATTTAACCAACTAGACTAAAATTTAACCAATGGGTCTCAAATTGCCACCTCTAGTTATAAGGTTAGTCCCAATGACCGACAAATAGTACTTATCCGTTGCAAAAATAGTCATGTGCGCTCGATAGCCACGCACGGGTCACGAACATCGTTAATACTATTACAGTGACAAACCGAGCCAATCAAGCATACTAGGGATGAGCACGGTACCGGTCTCGTACCGGTCCCGTACCGATAACCATAAAATTTAAGACACTAAATGAGTGAACATTAAGACACTAAAGGAAATAAACGGACGAACATAAATGAGTGAACATTAATAAACATAAAATTTACAAAATTATACAGACTAGTGTTTTATAAGTGTTGTTTTGTATAAGTAAAACAACTTTAAAACTATATAGTAAAAAGATACGATAGACGAAATAAACAGCTATAGGATCATAAACGAATGAATAATTGAACCTTCATGAACATAAATGAACGAATAAGACTTTTGTTCATGTTCGTTCATTTAACTAAACGAACGTAAAATGTTGTTCATAGTCATTTATTTAATAAATAAACGAACTTTTTACCGAACTTTTTATGAAATTTTCACCGAACATTGAGTTCGTCAACAACCCTAATTGCAATAATAATTTATTCGTACCAGAAAAAAGTTTACTATAATTAGAAAACCTATATATACTTGGGTCTGTAAACATAAATCAATATTCATTTGATTTAAACTCACTTGTGCGTCGATAACGCCTAGGAAATAAAACATAAAAAATTCCAATCACTCCTCGTACCACCACCCAACGATGAGATCATATAGTAAAACCTCCTTATTTTTAGTCAACACCGTCATTATCTCATGCATCCTATCATCAGTAAAATCATTAAACCCAGAAGTAGTGGGGCCACTTGGCAAGCAGCTTTTGTCAGATGCAAAGTCAGTGGAGTTTTATAAATGGATGGTGAACATAAGACGGAGAATACATGAGTATCCTGAGTTGGGTTTTGAAGAATATAAAACAAGTGAAATGATAAGGGCTGAGCTTGATAAGCTTGGTGTCAAGTACACGTGGCCTGTTGCTCAAACTGGTGTTGTGGCTACTATTGGTTCCGGTCAACAGCCTGTTTTTGCTCTTCGTGCTGACATGGATGCTCTTCCTATTCAGGTTCTTCATTCTTTTTTAACACAATAATATGTTCGGGATTGCCAATCTTATTTGCTTAGTTTTTAGAGGTATTTCCAAATGCAGTCACTTTTTCTGTTTTTGATTCATTTTCTAGTAAAAAAAGGAGTTTTTAAACTTAATGTTGTGAGACCGTTGGACTAAGTTTGGTGGGATGTTTTAGTGCTACTATGGTTTTTTGTATGAAAACGGTCGCGCAAAAGCACTATAATTGCACAAAAAAAGTCACTTCAGTCTAGTAAAAAAACATCCCACCAACCTTATGACACATTTGCTGTTTATACGAGATCACACAAGAATAAATTTGGAAACTTTTTTTTTACTATAAAGTGAATCAAAAAACAAAAAATGAGCTTTTGGAATTGCCTCTAATTTTCAAGCAGAGCTAGTTTTGTGTCATCCAACTACTTTTGCTATATACTTAAGGCAAAGGGTGCATACCCTTAGAAAATCATATGTAGTGTAAAGAAAGTTTCTTTTAATAAATTTTTTATATTTTAACAAAAAGTGTATACCGTCTTCAAATTTGATCAACACCCTGATCCAAAATTAGTGCACACCCTCCACTTAAATAGCAATAACTAACGAATCCTGGTTTTTTTAAAAGGGCATACCCTACCATAAATGTCTGCGTCTGCCACTGTTTGTATATGGTTGTTTTGAGGTAAAATAAGCAGCAGTTTCTCGTACAGAGATAGGAGTTGCTTAGAGTGCTGATTTTTAAGCAGCTTATAAGTACTTTTTATAGGCATAGAAGAAACACGTAATATATATATTCCCTAAGATGTTCAAATAAGCTCACTTAGACACCCCTTCAATTAATCACATGATAACAACTTACACGTGTTTTTATGCTTTGGAGTTTGGACTTATTGTGTGCAACATATAAAGATGTTTTGAAGGAGTTTGGGATTGGTTATCTGTAATGCTTTGGTTCACCTGTTAGTGAAATAAGTTGTTCTGAATAAGCACTTAGATGTAACTTGGTCAATCGTGTTTGGTACTGCTTATCCTAAAAGGCTCTATGTTTTGTCAATATGGAGGTATTTTTGGGTAACCATGGTTTCCGATTTTGGCCGACTAATCCCCGGGGTTTGAACCCACCACCACACAGACTCAAACCGCGTAAAGCCCTCCCTTTTCAGGAGGTTGGCGTGGCCACTTCAAGGTTGTTTGCACCTAGCATTGAGACCTCACACATTTTAGAGTGATAGCCACAAACCCTTTTGCCACTAGGCCACCCTTGAGTGGATTTGTAAATATGGAGGTACCAGTCCATTAATTTTGAAGTGTATATATACTCTAGAATATGCGGATAATTAATTTCATCCAAACACCGGTATGCTTTGAATAAGCAGATAAGGACTAAAAGTAGACAAACAATACTAATAAATGATTTCACACGCTCAACTAATATTTATTATTCTCATATGAAATTATACTTCTAGCAACATTTTATTTTTTGAGGCAAATGTAGGTAAAATAGTTCCTTTAAAATAAAATAAAATATGGTTTTTACCAAATAATTTTATCAAGTTATATACAACTGCATCCAAATATAATTATTTTACATAGATGTAAATGAAGAAAAATAAGTATCATGAACAAAATAACAAAACCGTGTTTCTTGCATACTGTCCGAAAATCAGGAATTAGTTGATTGGGATCACAAGAGCAAGATCCCCGGAAAGATGCATGCCTGTGGTCACGATTCTCACGTAACAATGCTACTTGGAGCGGCTAAGTTACTCCAAGCCAAAAGGCATGAACTCAAGGTGAAAACAACTATTATTCCTAATGAACAAAGTACACCCTACAAACCATAAACTTATGCTTCTGTTTTCACCTCTTAAAAGGGCACAGTAAAGCTAATATTCCAACCTGGCGAAGAGGGTTTCGCGGGAGCTTACTATATGCTAAAAGACCGTGTACTTGACGATATCAAAGCAGCATTTGCCCTTCATGTTCTGCCTCAGTATCCTGTGGGTGTTGTGGCTTCAAAACCAGGTCCTGCACTAGCTGGTGGCGCAAGGTTTATAGCAACCATTAAAGGTACGGGTGGACATGCTGCAGCCCCCCATTTAGCTAAAGATCCTATTCTTGCTGCATCAATGGCTATTGCTGCTCTGCAACAGATTGTATCTCGGGAAACTGATCCACTCGAGTCCAAAGTAATCCTCTGAATTTGTTATTGTAGTCTTTTATCATTGTGATTTTAGTTTTCTAATTGTTTCGGGTGGCTAATTTGTAGGTTGTGACTATCGGATTCATTACTGGCGGCCAAGCACATAATGTTATTCCGGAAAGTGTTAAATTTGGGGGAACTTTCCGGAGTTTGTCTGCTAAAGGTGTACTAGAAACTAAAGAAAGAATTGAACAGGTAAAGTTGTTTGCAATTTGTAATTTGAACAACTCATGTTTTTTTGAAATAATTAAAATCAGATGATTAGGTGTTACAAAACGTAATGCAGGATATAGTGTTTTTTTTATAATTATGATGATTAATAAGAGGTAACTAATCTGAATAAGATAAACAACTTGAAGCAACAACCCATTGGTTGATGAGCCACTCAAGTACCGCTAGCCCAAAGACCCTTTGGCAGGATTGCTTTCTTATATCAGAAGAAATGCTTATCTGGTACTATCCTGCATATTTTTAAGTGCTTATTATGGACTAAATTGAATAAAGGGCTGCGCTAACAATAGACGTTAGGGCTATTGTTAAAAACCAACTTTTCAACTGTTGATACAAAAGTTAGGTTGGGTCTAGTTTGATCCGAATAGGCTGCTATTCGGGTATAGAGTGCCTCGTTCTTGTACCAAGTGAATTCGTTGAAGGACCCTGCACAAGGAAATAAACACCGTTAACCTTATCGTGGGAGCGGATCTCACGATTAGACTCCGGCGTGAGAGTAAGTATGTGATTTTGAGAGAGTAATTGAGTGTAATTAGGGTTTGTTAGATACCTGTACCGATGATAATTGGGTTCCTTTTATAGGCTGAATACCTTTTAGGGTTTCCGTATCTTTCGGCCCAAGACGCGGCCGAGATTGTAGGGATTTGTAATTATCCTGACTGATTTAAATAAGTAAAGCATATCTCTTATTTACTTAGGTTATCATCTCTTAAAGATAACTTATGAAGTTACCACGTCCACGGACAGCGTGCCCGTAGCCGCGACCCGTAGGTCCGGAAGGCTGTGACCGCTATACATGGGCCGTAGGCCCGTTAGCAGCTATAAAGCCTATAGTAGTATAAGTGGGCCGAGGCGGTCCATACTATACGTCATCATGTCCCCCAGTCTAGGAGACGCAGCTGTGGTCGGGACCGCGATCACGGTTGCTAGACTGAAATATATAAAACTGTCGGATGATGCAGAATCGTCAAAACTGTATGTGGGACCCCCCCCCAGCGCAAAATCAGGACCCATAAAATGAGAAACGGCGAAAACGGCTAAGTGATGGGACAGGTAGGACCCGAACTGTTTCATCTTCCTCTGAAACCCTAACCGTCCAAAAAATTAGTGAAGGACACGTGGCAAGCATCCAACTAGGCACGAATACCAAAGACAGAGTATATATATAGGACCAACGATGACTATTCACAGTTATATAATCTTCAAATCAAACTGCCATTTTCACATATTATAGCCGCACACATTTACATATTCCCACGGAAACGCGCCACGCCAGGTTAGTACACAATGCTATTTCATAAAACTTATTAAAAATGGGTAGGGATACCGTACAACTCGAGACCGCTGTGACAACCATCTCCCTGCTAGAATTTACCTCGGAGTACGGCATATCAGAGGGCCTGCACCCAGAATTGCCTGGTTAGGGAGACATGATCGTAGATTTTCCGGAGGGCAAAGTTGGTGTGTACACCAAATTTTTTGAGTTTGCCAATTTCCGCATCCCCGTATTGCAGTTTCTTTTTGATATACTTGGTCACTATCAAATTCACTTGTCACAACTTTCAGTAATAGGCGCAGCCAAGGTGAGTCATTTTGAAATCCAGTGCCGCGTCCTAAACATAATCCCGTCAGTGAATTTGTTCCGTGTGTTTTATATTCCATCTTTTAATTCGGGGTGGATGTCGTTTAGCAAACGACCAGGAAAAAATACCCCGCAATGTTACACAAAACCCCTGGATTCTTTAAAGAATTGGAACAATAGATATTTTTTGGTGGATGAGAAGGTATTCCCCACCGTTGTGGACTGGCGTATTAGCGCTCCGAAGGATGGAATGCCTGTAGAGGGCACGTACTCCGTGGAGGACGTGACGCTGTTGAACACACGTCGGACCCCTATCCAAAGACAGCCGGAACTCCTGTTATGTTTAGTAGGACTGAACCGTAGATACTTCTTAGGAGATGATGTGTATCCCACGTTTCTATACGACGACGGTCGGGGTGGGTGTTTATATTTTTACCTTAAGTTGCTCGTAAAAGTCGGAAGATATGCTAACTGTTTACGTTTGATTGCAGAGATGGATCTGTTTAACTTGATTAGCGCCCCAAATCTTGCCGCAGTAAAGACCGGGACTCATCCGCATGCCGCGCATGAGGTGCCGCTATTAACTACCACCGCAAGTCGGGTTATAGACATGGAGGACGTGGTTGCGACATCGACCTCGTCAGGGACACCCTCCGCCATGGAGAAGTCACCATTAGATTTTGCAAACGAGGATCCGCCCCTCACGATTACCAACAGAGGTGAGACTGAGAACCCCGTTCCGACAGAGACCTCCCAAGAGGCTCTTCCTGCAGAGAATACAACGAACAAAAGGCGTCGCAAAAGAGACACGGGTAAGATGGAAACGAACGCACCACCCAAAGTACTAAGGACAGATCATGCTTCCGTCCGCCCTGAGTCAATGACTCGCGGAGGGAAATCCCTAGCTACCATGGGAGTAGGCGCAGACTCCTTCCCCTATGCCCGTACAACAAAGTGTGAGCGACCCGGATCCACTATCCTATGCACGGCCGCAACCAACCCCTGAGCCCGATATTGCCCAGTAAGTGATTTTATTTGTGCCATTCCTGTTATTTGTCGTTTCCTTTTTTTTTCAAGTATGCTAATAGCCCGTATTTTTCCATCCGTCCCTAATGCAGGTCTTCTAAGGGAGCGACCGTCGCAGGGGATCCAGATTCTGAGAAGTCTTCCTCCTTTACATCCTTTGCTGGGTCGCCAGGCGGTATATATCAGTCGGGATGGGGTATAACCAACAGCTGCCGCTTGGACACCCCGGGTGCATGCCAGGACGCGGTGGATCATATGGTGCCGCTAGGGTATTTTTCAGAGCTGCGCCACTTGCCCAATGAAGAAACAAGAGGTCCTGCTGAAGAAAGCCAAAGAAAAGGTAGCCAAGCGAGATCAGAGAATCCATGCGCGAGAGGAGGAGATAAAGAAACTGGACCAGGAAGTCAGATCTCTTAGGGCTGTCGATACGGAAGTGCAGGGCCTCCGTAATCAAACAAGGAATCTAGAGACCCTGCTGGAGGCCGAGGTTGACATGAAAAAGGTCGCGGAGGCTAATAGTGCGGAATTAACCAGAGAGTTGGAAAGCCTCCGAACTAAATTTTCAGACCTTCAAGTAAATAACAATCAACTGTCTCAGCAGTGTCCTACCCTTCATCCAGTAACTAAAAACTAACAAAAACTAAACCCACCCGTGGCGAATGATACCAAATGTTATCCCAAAAGATTTAATCCATACACAACATAAGCTATACCAATAAGCAAACAAAGATAGAAAAGAGATAAGGAAAGTGAAAGATTATTAGAGAGAAATAAAGAGATGGAAGATTACACACACACACAAATTATGCAAATGGTAACCAACACCCTCTCCATGTGAGGAGAGGGTTCTATTTATACCCTTGAGCCATGAGTGGCTTATGGGCTTTCTATCTTGGGCCGGGCTTAGCTTTTCTTGGGCTTTGAGCCCGAAACATGGACAATATTAGATTACAATCCAAGCCCGTTGAACCCGACTAGCCTATTACTTAACAAGACTAATTATGACTAATAAGACCGATAACATTCTTGTTCGACTTATATAAAATTAAGGCTAACACTTAAGGACGCCCCCATAGATTTGATTATGGCGTCCTTACAATTAGAGAGTGATGTTGGGGAAGAAACTCCTTAGTGGATACACAAGCTCCATCCTAGTTCCTCCCAACTAAAGATCCTTGTGTATCCAGAGGTACGTGATCCCAGAGATCCATGGGCTTTTAAAGAAGAAATGTTGTTGGAAGACGCCATTATGGAAAACATAAGTCGTACTGAGAAGAAGAAGAAGTGTCGGGTTGTATGCCGCACTCATGGGATCGGGTTCGGGCATCACCCTAGGTCTGACGGTATTTCGGTGTCAGTGCCTACTGTTGCTCCTCAGAGTCTTGATATTATGTTGATAGATGCTGCTACACGGACAGAGACAACTGAAGATGAGGCATCCCTCCCGGTTGATTAGATCCAGGTCTCTGCCGCCTATGTACAATTTGGATTGGCCTTGAGCCGTAGTACTGCCTATGGCACTTTAATATTTATTGTCTTTTAATGTAATATTCCCATGGATGTTCGTGGGCAACAATTTTTTTTAAGTGGATAATTTAAATATCATTGATGTACATATATGGTACGTTTAGTGACTTACGTGCTCCTTGGGAGTCTTTCTTTATGCGCCTAACGTCTTAGGTACACAGATTAAAGATATAGAATCCGTGGCCACTCGGGTTGCAACCCTCTTACGCGACAAGCAATTATTAGGGTACTTATCCTATAAACATCCAGAGATAATCACAATATCATGCATTCATGGAATGACAAGTAATAACAAGTAAAGAAAAAGGTAACTTAGAAAATTTTCAAAATAGAGAAATCGCAGGGTTAGCTAGACCCATGCAGAGTTTTATTAATACCTTAAGAACAAAAAGTTAAAAGATACATAGATTACTTTTATTAGGAGTCCTAACGACAATGAGGGTTCATCCATGCATGTGCTGCAGCCTAGAGGTAGCATTTCTTTAGATTGGCAATGTTCCATGTCCGCGGTAGGTCCGCGCCTGCCATAGTCCTTAGCTTATATGCTCCACCACCTAGTGCTTCCGTGACCTCATAAGGACCTTTCCACTTTGGTCTAAGTTTTCCACCGTCTGCAGCATGACTTGCGTTATTGATGCGATAGACAAAGTCTCCAGGTCTAAAAGCAACACCATGGACCCTAGCATTGTAATACTTTGTCATCTTCATTTTAGCCTTGGCCTCACAAATTACTGCGCGCTCCCGCTTTTCTTCCAGTAGATCCAAATTTAGCCGTAGCTCTTCATCATTATGTATAGTGTCTACTGCCGCAGTGCGGTAGGTGGGCATTCAGATTTCCACAGGTATGACAGCTTTCGTCCCATAGGTCAGGGAAAACAGGGTATTACCATGACTTGACTTAATCATCATGCGATGGGCCTACAGGACATGGGGGAGTTCCTCTACCTAATTCTTGTTTTCTTCGCCCAGGCGTGCCTTGATTCCTTCACCCAAGCTCTGGTTTGCCCTCTCTATAAGTCCATTAGACTGCGGGTGTTTCATTGAGGCGAATCACTGTGTGATATTCAATTTGTCACACCAATCCTTAAATGGGTTGTCGCTGAACTGTTTTCCATTATCCGAGACTATTTCTCCTGGGAGACCGAAGCGGCATACAATGTTGTCCCACACGAATTTTTTCACCTAATTTCTTGTGATTGTCGCCACGGCTTTTGCTTCCATTTCATGAAATAATCCATTGCAACTATTAAAAATTTGACTTTACCTGATCCTTCTGGGAAAGGACCAGCTATATCAATTCCCCTTTGTAGAACGGCCACGGGGCGGTGATTGGGGTTAGCGGATGTTGAGGGTTTCTTGGCACGAGACGATGTATTTGATAATTGTTGCATGTACATATCATTTCTCGTGCGTCCCGGTGCCTTGTTGGCCAATAATATCCCAGCCGCATAGCCTTGGCTACTACCGATCGTGGTCCTACGTGCATACTGCATGACCCCTCATGGATTTCTCGGATCACATAATCCGCTTGAAGTGGTCCGACACACAGTAGCCATGGTTTCAGAAATGACCGCTTGTAGAGAATCCCTTCCAACTATTTGTACTATCTAGCCTTTATGCAGAGTTTGCTTGCCTCCTTTCTATCACCAGGAAGAGTCCCATCTTTCAGGTATTCTATTATCGGGGTCATCCACGTTGTTCCCTCTTCTTCTACTACCGTGGCTACTTCCTCCTCGTGTATGGATTTTTCTTTGAGTATCTCAACCAAGACCTGTTTAGATAAATGTGCAAAGCTGGTTGACGCAATTTTGCTCAGGGCATCTGCTTTCTTGTCTTTTCTTCGTGGTACTTGACTTATAGAAAAGCTAGCGAAGCCGCTGACCAGGCTTTTAACCTTCTCCAGGTATTTGATCATATTTTGTTCTTTAGCGACATACGCCCCTTGGACCTGGTTTGCTACCAACTTAGAGTCAACACTTATGCGCACATTACGTACTCCTATCTGCGCTGCAATCTGGAATCCAGGTATCAGTGCCTCATACTCTGCTTCGTTGTTAGAGGCTGTAAACTGAAATCTTAGTGCGTAGGTGAACTCCGTTCCTTCCGGGCTTGTCAGTATTAACCCAATACCAGATCCATCTATACACGATGATCCATCCATGAATAGTGTTCACGGCTCTTACGGAATATCCGTCGCTGGTGTTTCTGGCAAGTTTTCATCTGGTTTTTCTACGAGGAAATCTGCTAGGATCTGTCCTTTCACAGACGTCCTTAGCCGGTAGGTGATATTGTGTTCTCCTAGCATGACACTCCATTTTTGTAATCTTCCTGCTACGTCGGGATACGACATTATCTGTTTGATAGGTTGGTCAGTAATAACTGTAATGGGATGCGCTTGGAAATACCTCCGCAATCTTTTAGCAGTAAAAACCAATGATAGGACTAACTTTTCCATCTGGGAATAGTTTAGTTCGGGACCCTGTAAAGCGCAACTTATGAAGTAGAATGGCGTCTGGACCGTGTCTCTTTCGGTCATTAAGACCGCGCTAATAGCTCCATGAGAGGCGGCCAAGTATACAATCAATTCTTCCTTAGGTTTTGGTGCTACCAGCAGGGGTAACTCCGACAAGTGCTGCTTTATCTGCGTGAAGGCTTGTTCCGCTTCTGGAGTCCAATTGAAGTTACTCTTTTTAATGCACTTCTTCAAGGTTTTAAATAGGGGCAAGGACTTTTCCGCTGACTTGAAGAGGAACCTGTTCAGACTAGCCAACTTCCCATTGAGGCTATGAACTTCTTTGATTGTCCATGGGGAAGGGAGTTGTAGCACAACTTCTGTTTTATCAGGGCACAGTTTTATTCCTTCAAGGCTAATCATGTACCCCAAGAACATTCCTTCTCTTTCCCCAAACGTATATTTTTTAGGGTTGAGCTTCATGTTGATTCTTCGTAACGTCCAAAATGTTTCATTAATGTCTCTTATCATCTCCTCTTCCGTGTGACTTTTAATAACTAAGTCATCAATGTATACTTCCATGTTCCGACCAACTTGGCTATCGAAAGCTTTGTCCATTGGTCACTAGTATGTGGCACCAGCGTTCTTGAGGCCGGAGGACATTTTTGTATAGCAATATACACCTTGGCTGGTATGGAAGGCTGTTTTTTCTTCGTCTGACTCCGCCATCTGTATCTGGTGATAGCCCTTATAAGCGTCCAAGAAACACTTAAAGGGGTAGCTGCAGAGAGATTCAAATTTCCAGTCTATTTCAGGAAGTGGGTAACAATCCTGTGGGCAGGCCTTGTTTAAGTCTGTGAAATCTATGCACATTCTCCAGCTACCGTCATGCTTTTTTACCATGACTGGATTGGACAGCCAGTTGTGATAATAAACTTCTCTTATGATACCCGCTTCTACTAGTTTCTGCACCTTTTCTTGGATCGCCTTTGAACGTTTTGGGGCCTGTCTCATTTTCTTTTATCGAACAGGTAAATATCCTTCTCGGATATTGAGTCGATGTTTAGCTACTGATCGTTGTACTCCTGTTATGTCAGACGGTTGCCACGCAAATATATCCAATTTTTTCTTTAGGAGCGAGCACAGCTCCGTCCGTCTTTCTGTGGATAGCATCCCTCCGATTGCAACCTCTTGATTAGGGAAGTTTGGATGTAGAGATATTTTGAAATTTTTAGGGCGAACTTCGGCTTCTTTGGGTACCTCCTTAGATGATGTGATCACTGTTGTACACTCAGCGGGTATCAGGATAATACTATGGATAGTAACTATTCCTCCGTTGGCGGGGAACTTAAGCATCCCATGAGCCGTAGATGGTACTGCTTGGATTTCCTGTATTCTAAGTCTTACAATGATACCGTTGTATGGCGATAGTGACCTCATAATCATGAAATTCATCCATGCTTTTGCAGAGTGGTCTGCGTCCCCTATTGTTACCAAGATCCTAAGTTGTCCCAGAGGCCATATGGTTTCTCCACTAAACCCGGTTAGCGATGTTGTTGCCCGGACCATTTGGTTCTTGATTTCCGGTCGGAGCTGGTTGAAGCAGTGCTCATAGAGTACTTCCGTAGAGGAACCTTCGTCTATGTACATATGGTGGATCATGTGTCCACCAATTTCTGCTTCTATGACAAGCGGACCTTCGGTCCCATCGTTGTTAGCCAGTGGTGGGAACGTAATTTCGTTGCCACGGGCAAAGCTTTGGGTCAATTTTTGTCTTGTCATTCTCTGTCACGGTTGTATCATATAAATTGCTAGGGATTTGTCTTTAGCCGGGGCTTCCTTCTTTCCATTCTTTGTTTGATCTCGGCCCTGCTTAATTTCTTTTATCAAGTGCGAGAGCTTCCCTGCTGGCACCAATTCTTCAATCTGCTTCTTTAACTACATGCACTCGTCCATGCTATGCCCTTTATCGTTGTGGAAATCGCAAAACTTGTTGCTGCTTTATTTTCTGCCAGGGTTACCATGGGCGGTGGTGGTTTGAACTTTCCTGCTTCATCCACGAGGATTACTTTGAGCGTTCTGGTGAGGGGGGTAAACTTGTTAGACCCTCGTCCTACCCTTGACTGACCTCGGAAGTCAGATCTTCGCTCGGAGGCATGCCACTTGGACTGATCTTGTGATTTCCATGGTAAGTAACCTTTCTTCTTAGAAGCGGACGCAGCTTCTCCTCGTATGAAGGCAGTGGTGACTGTCATTATTTCTTCCATGGTCTTTGGAACGTGTTCGTTGAGACGCTTTGTTAGTTCGGGGTTGTTGACCCCATGCATGAACCCGGAGATCTGCATGCATTTAGGGGCTCCCTTTATGCGCCTGGTTTCAACTTTGAACCGTTCCATGAAATCCTTAATGGTCTACCCGTCCCTCTGCTTAATGTTGTGAATTTCTACTGGATCTTTTACATACTTCTTCTGCTGCATGAAATATGCTAGGAAGGCCGCTTTGAGACCCTTGTACCCGTCTATGCTTTCTGGAGGTAGTTCATCAAACCAGACCCTCGTAACCCCTATTAAGGTAGAGTTGAACATGTAGCACCATGTAGACATCGTCCAACGTTCCACCTGTGCCGCGGCTGGGAAGATTTTCAAGTGGTCTTCGGGGTCTCCGGTTCCGTCATAAGTTTTTACATTGTTGGGCATGCGCGTCTTCCGCGAACTTTTGAAGTTACGGACTCGCAGGTCCAGGGTACGGCCAAATCGTCTTCATCTACCAGTTTGCGCCTTTTTGTTCTTGACTTCCAGTGTCCTCTGTTACTGGTGCTGCTTTCTGATGATGGGGATTCACTTTCCTTCCATCTTTTTATGCTGTGGAATCGATCTTCATCACGAGATCGATCTCTATACTTGGTCCTGGTCCCCCGAGAGTAAGTATCACCATATAATTTTTTGACTCCCCGGAAGCGGTCTTTAATTCCGGGATGTTCCCTATTGAGGGAATGACCTCTACTGTGAGAGGGGTCTCTCGAGTCCGTCCTGCTTGGCCCGGATTTTGTTGCACTTGGCGAGTAGGTATCACTGAGTCTCTCGTGCACACTCTTCCTTTGGTGGCTCAAGCGGTTAAACACGTTCCTGTCATCGCGTTTCTTGCGACTGTGTGTCCGGGACATCCCATGGTGGAATCTTGTAGGCGAGTTTTCTGCCCTTGAGTTTAAGGAGTTCTCCTTCTCTTTTCGGGTTTTCTTGGGGTTTTCTCCAATTTAGTCTAGTTTGGACTTCTTTTCGCTTATCACGCCATGCCTTCTCCATAATGATCAGAAGGATGTCTTCGTAGTGTTCTTCGCAGAAGTACAGGATGTTCACCCTGGATGCGGCGTTTGGCGCCTTTTCATTGTTTGCATTTTTCATGACAGTGGTCACAATGGGAGTTGCATTAGCCATTGCGCTCATTCTGATGAGAGTAATTCCTAGTGTTGGGTCCCACGGATAGCCCTAACTTGTTGATACGAAAGTTAGGTTGGGTCTAGTTTGATCCAAATAGGTTGCTATTTGGGTATAGAGTGCCTCCTTCTTGTACCAAGTGAATTTGTTGAAGGTCCCTGCACAAGGAAATAAACACCGTTAACCTTATCGTGGGAGCAGATCCCACGATTAGACTTCGGCGTGAGAGTAAGTATGTGATTTTGAGAGAGTAATTGAGTGTAATTAGGGTTTTGTTAGATACCTGTACCGATGATAATTGGGTTCCTTTTATAGGCTGAATATCCTTTGGGGTTTCCGTATCTTTCGGCCCAAGACACGGCCGAGATTGTAGGGATTTGTAATTATCCTGACTGATTTAAATAAGTAAAGCATATCTCTTATTTACTAGTTATCCTCGTCTTAAATATAACTTATGAATTTACCAGCGTCCACGGACAACTTGACCCTAGCCGCAACCCGGTAGGACCGGAAGGCTTGTGACCGCTAATACATGGGCCTAGCCCAATAGCAGCTACGAAGCTATAGTAGTAAATGTGGTGCCGAGGCGGTCCATAGTATACGATCATCATCCACTAATATTAATAAATATAGTATATTGTTCCGAACAAAACATGACAATACTAACCTCCTCTGTTCAAAAACACAACTATAGAGCAAAAGACACGACTGGAATAAAGCAATGTTTTATTATTAGTATGTTTTTAAAAAAAATTAGTTGTTAATGATAACCTTAGGGTTATTGTTAGCAAAACAATAAGTAGTTTCATCCAAACACGCAGAAAAAAAAAAAAACAAAAAAAAAAAAAAAAAAAAAAAAAAAAACCTGCCTCCTGCTGTGAAAAAGAGCAGATTGACACTTGAATAAGCAATACCAAACACCCTTTAAGCAAACTTTTTAACTGAGTATCTGATATTCAATAATCAAATAATTATAATTCGTTTTCATATCAACACAATGGGGCATGTCAACTCCTTTATTCTTTTATTGTTAGGTTGTTGAGACTCAGGCCGCTGTTCACCAATGCGAAGCCGAATTGGATTTCATGGATCAAACCGGCCGATTGGGGTACCCGGTGACGGATAACGATGAAGGGATGTACGAACATGCAAAAACGGTTGCAGAAATCGTCTTAGGAAAACCCAATGTGCAGTTGCTTACACCGCTTATGGCAAGTGAGGATTTTAGTTTCTTTACAAAGAGAGTGCCATCAGCAATGTTTTTTATCGGAATCAAGAACACGACTCATGTAGCTCATAATTTACACTCTCCTTATTTCATTATTGATGAGGAGGTTCTTCCGTTGGGAGCAGCTTTACATGCTGCAGTGGCGATATCTTACTTGGATAGCCATGGTGGCGGTGGTGCTAATCGTGATGAGTTATAAGATTTTTGGCCTAGTTATCCTATACAATATGTGGTTTTCATCTTATCTGTTGGATAACATTTGTATACTTGTTTAATTTTACACTAAACACTAGAAATAATTCTTTCAGCGAAAGGAACTTGTGAAATTTTTGACAATGATGTCTTACGGAGTGCTCGCTTGTGCAGTTTGAAATATTATTAGCAGGGATAATGTATGCAGATCAAGACTTATGTATGAATGCTTATATGCTCGAATCTTGTAATTAAGTTTAATTGTCCAAAACTCGTCGAAAAAAACAAATCGACCTCTTATAGGCAAATCTTTGAACACGATTCTTGTCATGCTTGTCTTTGAACATGTATAGATAGTAGAGAAAAGGTGGGAGCTGGAACATTCAAAGGAGTGGTGGTAGAACATGAGGAGATTTGGTCATTTTGGGAGTGGATTAAACATGGTTTATTTTATTGTTCGTTTTAAGAATAAAAACAGTTTGTTTCAGAATCAAGGAACCATTTGGATTGTAGTATTTGCAATAAAAAAAATGAAGATCACATGTTTGAGATATGATATGAAAATACTTGTAAATTTTGTTTATGCTACGCACATACGTAATGTTGAACCAAGTGTTATGACATTGACCAAGTAATAGATCAACAAAAAAGCAGTTGTCAATTGGGAGTCCGACGACTCAGTGTAGTCGCATGACACAACTAATAGTATTTAGAGATTTTGGAATCGTGTTTGTTTTGACTCAAAACTGCCAAGAAGGATCCTCTGGTAGAAGAAATCAAAGTCTTATCTCGCTCATGGATTCTACGTACATGTAAAAGACCGATTCCGACTTGGCTATATTGGATAGGTGACTCAAAAACTGCATGTATAAACTTAATGTAATTTTTTCTTCTCTAGCTTCTTGCTCGCTTGTTTCAATGGATATGCCAGCTCAAAAAAAAAAGGTGTCAAAATTGGAACTGTGAAGATCGAGTAGGCTTTCCTTTACAATAAATCGCGTTGATATCGAGTAAGCCTATCAACACGTTGACTTGTACTTAAAAACCTTGTCAATAGCGTTCCATCATTTACAAATTACAAAGCACACTACTGTTGATTTTATGAATCATGGTTACCTTAAACTCCTGCAAGTTATCTTCAAGTCAAGTCTGACGTTACTAATAGTTACGTTAACCACTTTTAACTCAAGTTCAAGGCAACTAGTTGACATTTCTACCTTTTGTTTCAAATGCACATTTAGAAATCTGAATGATATCTAAACTTTGATTGCAAAAATAGAAACATTTACCCTAAACTAGAAAAATGGATATCAGTAACATACATTATTGATATTTGTGATATTTCGCTTTAGAAATTGTCCTATGTTTTTGTTTCTGATCAATGTTCATCAATCGACCAATCATTGTCACAATTGTTCAAATTTTGCTGTTGTCATTTACTCCGTCATAAACTGTTGATGTTCTGTAGGATTTATAAACCAAGATGATAAATACTTATAGAAAGATCTCAGACTCCAACAAAAATACCAAAAGGCCTAAACTTTAGCGACTTGTTAACTGATAAACTACTTTCAGTTAGTCTTTTATTTGATAAAGTAAAAAATTGCAAATTACTCTGTAAAAGTTAACAGCAGTAAAAGGTAGTAAAACAAGCTTTTATAGCTTTGCCTAAACTCGTAGCAGTTATGAGAAAGGATAGACGTTGAGTTTCATACCAAATGCATTCATTTGATTCATATTAATAGGTAGGTTTATAAGTTACTGACGCATTAAGCAATGCCAGCAATGACGACATTGAAAACCTGTTGGTATGAATGGTAATAGCCTAATAAGTATTTCTACAGTTGGCCACCTTGTGGCACCCTTTTTAGCTGTTTTTTGCAATCATGCTCTCAACTTCTTATTATCGTTTTCTTCTTTAAGGACTTCGTCAAACGCCTTCCTAACCCATGATCTACAGCATCCATCAAACTTTTGATAAACTAGATAAGAACCGAGTTTGAAAACCCTCTTCTTAGAACGTCTTTGACCTCGTACACCCATTATAAAGTTTTTTAATGCGTATATGGCTCAACTGATACTAAATTAACAACCCTTTAGATGATAAACGGACTCGAAGTCTTTGTGGGATCACTCCCTACCGAAAAACGTTCGGTTGAACGGTTAAGGAGGACTTTTTAAGAAATGCATGGTTTCAATTCCATCTCCTTATTAAACATCACATCCACTAAGGGGGCGTTTGGTTTACAGAACGTTTTGAAGGCATTATAATCTTTGAAAAAAATTGTAATTTGATGTAATTGTAATTCAAATGGTTGAAATGTGTTGGAATTGTAATGTGTTGTAATTGTAATTTATAAAATCTGTCGATGTGTTTGGTTGACTCACAACGTAATGTAATTCAAATTCATTTTTTTTATAAAACTTAAAAAATTAATATAACAATAATTAAAAGAATATAAGAATAAATAAAATAATATCATAATAAATAAAAAGAAATAATAATATTTATAAGATAAATAATAATAAGAATAATGATAATAATAATAATAATAATAAAAATAATAAATAATATTAAAAAACAACAACAACAACAACAACAATAACAACAATAATAATAATAATAATAATATTTGTAAGAAAAAATAACAATAATAATAACAAAATAATAAATAATAATAATAATAAAATATTATTAAAAAACAACAATAATAAAATAATAATAATAATAAATAATAATAAATAATAATAATAACATTATTAACGTAATAATAAATAATAATAATAATAATAATAACAATAATATTAATAAAATAATAGATATATAAATAAATAATAATAATAAAGATTATTATTATTATTATTATTTTATAATAATAATAATAATAATAATAATGTATAAATACTGAAATAAAGTATAAAATTATGAATTAAACGTAATTTAAAACTTTCTATCTAACTTCTTATGTAATTTAAATTCACTCATTTGATGTAATTGTAATCACTGAATTACAATTAACCAACATCCTTTGTAATGTAATCTGAATTACAATTCACTCAATTCTGCGAACCAAACAGCTAACGTAATCTAATCTGAATTACAATTATCTTTGATTACGCCAGATTACAGCGAACCAAACACCCACTAAAACGAGGATAAAACTTAATAATACCAAAAGGAGATAAAGCTCTAAACACGTATTTTATTAATCAACCAATAATCAAAAGATAAAAGCTAAAAGCTACAAATCCAAAGCCTTATATTTAAAAGGAACAGTTATCTTGAGAAAAAAATAACTAATTAAAGTGAGAAAACAAAATTAAAAATAAATAAAGTTTCTTAATTAATAAAATATAAAATTTCTGATATGATGTGAACCCGGATAAAAAAATTGGGGGTGTTTGTTGCTCAAATACGGCGCATTAAGAGTGATGTGGCGCATTTGGCCGTTCTTCGTCCTGAGCTTCTTCATGTGCTTTCGTGGCTCTTGGTCACGATCCTTGTCCCCATCAAGTTGGCACCCAAAAGAGATATACACGTCGACTTAATTTTTTGTGTGTAATAATACGACCATTAATCTAGTTTCCTTTTATCGGTCATTCTTTCATAGTACTCCCTCCACCCAAAAAAAAATGTCCACAAATAAAAAATGGACAATTTAGAATATGTGTAATTAATGTTAGTTTTAATTGATAAAAAGTCATTTTTACTTTAATATATAATTTAAGAATAAGTAATTAATACATGTTTTAATTATAAGGGTAAAGTAGAAAACTGGTAATAATTACTACTCAAAAATAAAAACTGGACATTTTTTTTAGGACAAACATAAATAGAAAGGTGAACACTTTTTATGGGACGGAGGGAGTAAATATCTAGTGGCTGCGAAACATCGAGTGTGCACGGTTCGGTTTGGGTCGGTTTTTGACTAAAACCGAAATGAAACCAAAATATTTGGTTTTTATAAAACCAAAAACAGAAACCGTTCGGTTTTTGACGGTTCGGTTTTTTTGGTTTCTTGTCGGTTTCGGTTTGGTTTTTTTGGTTTCAAACCGTTTATATGTGGCTGTGGCCAATTTATACTAACAAGCTTGTTTTACGTAAAAAATTGGTTATTCTTCTTAATTCTTTTTTCAATCTAAGCCTGATAATGTTTACCCCGAATTTTTATAATTATACACATATAAATGAGATACACACACATGCAAGTGAAAATACACATAGTATAATCATTGTCACATATGTAATGATATATTGTCAAGTAAACACTAAACACACACATGAAAAACACCCATATAAACATTAAGATATATATACATTATAATTCCACCCATAAAATAAATATGAATTTTGAATTGTTATTTATTTATTTATATTATATTAATTATATGATAAAACTGGTTCGGTTCGGTTCGGTTTTTACGGTTTGGTTTTCGGACGAAAATCGAAACCGAACCGAAATTTTTCAATTTTTGAAAAAGTAACAACCGAATCACCGGTTTTAGTTTCGATCGGTTATTTCGGTTCGGTTTTCGGTTTGGTTTTGATTTTTCGGTTTTTTCTGCTCACCCCTATCACTCACATTTGACATTCACCATTTTGTAGCCCTATCAACTTATTTAATATTTTTTTAACTAGCTTATTTAATATTAACCATGCCCGTTTTGGGTTAAAAATATTTTTAACTCAAATCCTATAACGTTTTATAGCATTTTTCGAAAAGCTTTTTGTGACGACTTACGGATGAGTTTGAAGAACGTTGACTTTTTGACTTTTGTTCCTAGTTGGCGGGTGGTGGGACATGATCGTCTCCAAATAGTTCGGGGTTGTCTCCAAGACCTAATTGGGACTTTTTTGTGCAAAGGGTTCGCGGTACGACCATTTTGCTTTGTTTTTCAAGAAAAACTAAATTTTTACGTGCCACCAAACTTTTCCATCGTTGTAATAATATATATCAAGACAGCGTGTCATAAATATTTGTTAGGAATTTAGTTTCGAGTGAAGTGACGATCATTATCGATGTCACGAGCCTTTGTAATAGTTAGACAATTTCATGTAATGACTAGTAAGCTAACCGGACCGGTTTATAGAAAGTCCAAGGAAAGCCCAGCCCGACCCATGACGTGTAAATATATTAACCCTCTCCACACATGAAGAGGGTGTTGGTTGAATGAATTTTCCTCACTTTCTATGTGTGTGTTTTTAGTGTTTTCTCCCTTCCACTCTATCCCTCTCTCTAGCTTTCACCCTCTAGTTCTATAGTGTGTGTGAAATTCATATCCTTCAATTGGTATCAGAGTCATGTTGATTCTTCAGGGGTGCATTATCCAAATGGAAGCTGTTGTTGATCAGTGTTATGTAGACAAGAAGTTGTTTGAAATTGAAAAGAAAGAGTTAAAGCTTGAGAATGAACGTCTTTTAGAACATATTATCTGTCAAGATGTTGTGAATATTGTAATGCATGCTGATGTAAAATCTGATAATGTGTTACTTGTGCAAAATACTTTTTTTGATGATAATATTGCTCTTGATGTCTTAAAAATGGAAAATGATCGTTTAATGGAGCTACTTGTTTCTCAAGATCTTGTACATACTGCTGTTAATTCTCTAGCTGCCATTAACGATTATAAAAGTATGGAAAGAAGTTATATTAAGGAATATGAGAGGAATTTGAAACTTGCAGCTGAGCTTTCACAAATGAATGAACTTTCAAAAACATGTTCCAGACTTGAACAACGGTGTATGTCTCTTGAATTATAACTCCAACATAACAAAGAAAATTTTCAAAATGACAAACCATGCGAAAATCGGGATGCTCCTGAATTTCGTGAATTTTTCATAATAAACGAATTGAAAGCTCGGCTACAAGCAAAGGACACCACAATCAGCAACTTGAAAAAAACACATTCAAGAATTAAAAGGAAAAAGTGTGTCGGATTGTAGTGAATCTATGAATAAGCCAAAAGTGATTGCCCCAGCAATGGTTAAGTTAGATTTAGAACTACTCTCCTCAAAGCTTAAGAATAATAGGGAAGCACATGTAGACTACATTAGGATCACTAAAGAAAATGCTGACACTCTTCGTGATATAGTTAAACAAGCTAAAACCTCAAATCCTCTGGATAATGCGTTAGCTTATGCTTGTATGTACACAAAACAAATTCAGGAGTTGTTAGTATATGTTAGTGATACATGTCCAAGTCCCCCATTAAAGAGTGAGAAGTTGGTTGCCGTCACACCAATGAACAAAGCTAAGAAAGTCACTTTTGCAAAGACTAGTATAACATTAGAAAATAACATACAAAAAACGAGTAGATCTACACAAGATTTAGACCACTAACAAACCTTTAGTGTCTTCTACAAGTGTAAAAAGTTCTACCAATGCTAGCGGATCAATCCCTAAAAGTACTACAAAGAACACTAGGATCCTGCAAACATCAAGTAGCAACCAGAAATATCAAAGAGTAGAAGCCCACACTAGGAATGTTAAGTCTAGTCTGAATAAAGGAAATAGTATGTCTAAATCTGTGTGCTCTACATGCAAAAAATGCTTATTTGATTTAAATCATGATATGTGTGTGGTGAATTATTTGTCTGATGTGAATGCATGTGCTAGAGCGCAGTCTGTTAAGAGCACTAAATAGAAAGAATGAAAACCTACTGGTAAAATGTTTAAAAATGTTGGTTATAAATGGGTACCCACATGAAGGACTTTCACTATAGTTGGAAATAGTTGTCTTTAACTAGATTCACCTCCACTAAATTAGTGCCTCCCAGGAAACCTGTTAAATCAACTGCAATCAAGAACATCAAACCAAGTAGTGCATCTCAATGGAGACCAAAAGAAACAATCATTGTGTGTTCGAGTAGTGAACCTAGGATTGACAAAGCTAGGACTACTAACCACTGGAACCCAACAAAAAATGAGGATCTAATGTTTCTATTTCTGCATGCTCTTCTAGTGTCCAATGCAGGTCATATAAATCGTACCTTGATACTTGGATTCGGGCTGCTCTAAACAGCTAATCAAAGATCAAATGGCTTTTGAACAAAGCAATTCAAAACCCGGGCTTCAATATAAAATAAAGTTTGAACACATCAG
The DNA here is from genome assembly GCA_026074375.1 of Tanacetum coccineum. NCBI lineage: Eukaryota > Viridiplantae > Streptophyta > Magnoliopsida > Asterales > Asteraceae > Tanacetum > Tanacetum coccineum. The sequence continues at coordinate 4,057 of BQNB010022557.1, read as the reverse complement.
TTCTAGCCTCAGTCCTCATTGTTAAATGACGTTTGAACAAATTAGTTCAAGCCTCGTTCTTCAATGCTCAAATGACGTTTGAACATAGCAGTTCAAGCCTCGGTCCTCGTTGTCAAATGACGTTTGAACATAGTAGTTCAAGCCTTGGTCTTCATTGTCAAATGACGTTTGAACACAGCAGTTCAAGCCTCGGTCCTCATTGTCAAATGACGTTTGAACACATCAGTTCAAGCCTCGGTCCTCATTGTCAAATGACGTTTGAACACAGCAGTTCAAGCCTCGGTCCTCATTGTCAAATGACGTTTGTTTACATCAGTTCAGGCCTCGCTCTTGAATGACATATGGCGTCTGCAGACAACACTTCGGGCCCGGCTCCTCATAGAAAAGAAATGTGTACGCTTCAGGGCATTTTATCTTTAAAAGAAGAGAAATATTCTTATTTACAAGCAGTCTTATCTATAACTTCTATAAGTTCTCATGCTCGTTCAGTCAACAAGTGGATCAACGTACATTAGCTTGTATTTTAATTTACTTGTTCATAAAAAATGACAACAACATATGCAATTTTTGAGGGGGAGAAAAGTGAATAAAATAAGATCAATACAGTTTAACTCGGATAAGATCTTTTCAATATAAGTGTGCTCCCGTCCTTAAATGGTCATATGGTCTATGACTTATGAACAACACAGTTCAGGAATCAGACTTCATCAATTGACCCCTGGATACATCAGTTCAGGACTCAGGCAAAACCTAGTTTCTCCAACACCTTATGTTTCACCATCCAAGAAAGACTATGAGATCCTGTCTCAACCATTGTTTAATGAGTACTTCTGTCCTCCACCATGTGTTATTGCTCCAGATCCAGTAGTTGTTACTGCTCCAAGAGCTGTTGATCTAGTCGGTTCACCTTCGTCAACTACCATTGATCAAGATGTACCATCTGCTAGTACTTCACCAACAAATCTAGAGATTCAATCTCAAAATTCGTTAATTGTTTGAAATTCAAAGTAGGTTGATTCATCAAAATTCATCATAGGAGATTCAAGTCATTCATCAAGGTGTTGAAGAACAAATTTATGGAAATCAAAATGCACAATTTGATAATGCACCCCTTCTTCATAATCTTTCTTCAGACCCAAGTTCTGAAGAAACAACTTTACAAGGGGTCATTTCATCAAATTTTCATCATCTTAACCAGTCGTTTGATACTCTTACTAAGTTGACAAAGAATCACCCATTGGAGAATGTTATTGGCGATCCTTCTCGACCGGTTTTGACAAGAAGTCAACTACAAGAACATACCATTTGGTGTTACTTTGACGCAAATGACAATCCGATTCCATTTAGTGGGAAACGGTCTGGTTGAGATCTACTATCTCAAAGGAAAAATAATGATGGAAATCTTCATGTATCCTACGTAAATATTTAAATCTAAAAACACAAAATGATTTTTTATTTTATAAAATTTTATAAAACCAAAATACAAAAATATAAAATTTCAAAAATACAAAAATATGTTTTTATGACATGTCTTCTGAAAATCGACAATATTTACGACTTTAGAAATGTCATTTAACAATGACACGGAGTTGTAAATAAAGTTCGAGCAGAAGTTGTAAAGAGTTTTCTAAACATGTCAAATGGCTCACAACTATTTCATATTGTAACCCGCTTTTCATTTTAAAGGAAAGTTTATCGACAAAAAGATAACTTTTCCTCACAACGAGAAATTATTTTTTCTCGGGTATGAATTATTTCATTTTCATACAAAGGCTTGTGTATTCTTTGCTACACAACCCGTGCTTGCTTAAAATAAGTGTACGTGTCAGTGGATTTATTTGTCAAAATAAGAGAAATCTTATTTTTAGGAAGAATGAGAAACATAATCAGTGTTCTCAAGAATTTGAAAAAAAAGGTTTCAAAAGATAATTTCTATCACTCAAACAATTACTACAGCTTTTTAAATAGAAAATGGGTCATTGTTTAAGGGGGAGCAAAAGTGCTAATAAATAATCTTTTAAAACAATCTTTCAAATCAAGTCACGGAACTTATACGAGAAAAAAGTTTTAACTTAACGAATAATAATTTGAGGGGGAGCTAATTTATTTTAGCTCCAGGGGCTTAAGTTTTCATAACTTAATAACTTTAGGTGTTTAAATATAATCTCAAGGATTGTGGCTTAGGATTAAAACTACATGCGATCAAATTTTGCCAACACCATAAGTTCTAAAAGGCTTAGGATTGTTTGGAAATAATTACGTAGTTTTAGGAATCCAGAAAAGGAAGATATGTTTTTGTTTAGATTAATAGTTCCTCAACCGGTTAATACCCAGGGACATTCCATTAGATAGAATAGAAGTCCTTAGGTATGATATGAAAAAAGGAGTAAAGTGAGAAAAGGGAAAAATGCAGACTAAGATAGAGCTAACATTGGAACAAACCCAACAAGGTGTTAGTGATGAAGTCTTGGTAAGCATTGAAGGGGTTGAAGAATAAAAAAGAATTATAAGGATAAAGGGTGTAAATAAAAAAGCCCTTCATACACTTAGGCAGAAATCGGGTCAATACATATGCTATCAGAAACACTAAGTTGTTGTCTGGTATTGAAGATAAACATCATGGACCCAGTGATGCAAAGCACAACCCTCCCTAGCCACTCAAGGTCTCTCAAAAGACACTTGTTTCATTTCTCACGGAGATTACACACATTTCTATCATCTCTCTCACTCTGAGTTAGTTGGTATTGAAAAGGTGGCAGTCTACTCCAGCCTTCGATTACTAAAACAAAAATTGCACTTATTGAGTCTATAGCCAAAAGAGATTAATATAAATCTCATAGGACACAATTCCAAAATACACATGTTGTTTCATACACTGTGAATACATGTGAGATACTAAGAGTCCTACGCATTATCCTTGTGATATTGCCAGAACATCAGAGTGATACCTCACAGTATTCATTGTGACGATGGAAATCCTACCAGTGCCAACATCAAACAAGCACTGCGGCAGGTAACTTGTGCGATTCTATATGAATCAAACCTGTGAAAAATGAATATCAATATCGGTTCAGTATATGAATTGACTGATGAATTTAAAAAGATAAAACTGTTTGGCGTGTTAGAAAACTCTTTACTTATTAACACGTCAACAGATTTTCTTAAATTAATTTTCAATCTTATGTCCATGGGCAGCCTCACAAGGGTATCTGGAAAAATGAAAGCTGAACACGAATTGACGACTTAATTGGGAAGATAGTAACTTACTGATTTACTCTTACCGTGTTGTCTGCTTTGAGACGCTCTGGTAACGAGAACGGCTAGTGCAGATGCGAAACCCTGTCAAGGAGATTCTTTTGAATTCTACCGAATCACAGGCAATATTTATATTGATTAACGGAGAACCGTGGTTATTGCAACCCTATTCGACAAAGTGACAAAGACACTTTCGTCCATATCTGTGCTTATTACTAACCTAAACTTACAGGTTTCTGAATGGTAGCAGTATCTAGTCCATGACGAGTCGAATTCATAGCCACGTACTCATACTCAAAGAAGTAAAGTTTCAAGTATTCAAGAAAGCTCAAGTTACAAAGTCTTCCACTACTCTGATAATCAACATTTTCCTTGAAGACATCAAGTTATCAAGTCAAAGTCTATTCAAGGAGATTGTTAGCGAGCTTTCAAGATAATATCAAGAATGAGCATGTTGGTCTAAAGTCACAAGAACACAAGAAGGCAAAGTATTACAAGATAATTAAATGATGATGCAAGATTTATGATCTCAAGAAGTTTGAAATCAAGTAATAAAGTCTCAAGATTGCAAGAGCATCAAGCATGAAGGAACAAGCTCAAACATAATGATCAAAGACCACTACATAAAGATGCAAGACAAAAGATCAACTATTACACAAAAAAGACTCAAGATCAAGACAATAAATGTAAAACCTAAAAATCTCAACAAATGTGAAATTACCAAAATACCCCTAATGCAAGAAAAATTCATAAAAGCATGAATAAAAATTCATTTAAATGTTAAAAATTATGAAAATACAAT
>BQNB010022556.1:52513-62877 GCA_026074375.1 Tanacetum coccineum | reverse complement strand
TATGGTCCTGAGAATAGTAAGCAAGAGTCTAACATAGTTTGTGATAAGAAATCAGATGATTCTAAGGAAAATTCTGATAACTCTTTGGTAAAGGAACAAATATCAAAAGATACAAGTAGCTTTGTTGGGTCTTCACTTAATGTTGATAAAGAAACTGTTTTTCCTGTTGATAAAAAGGTAGAGTCTGTCAAACCTAAAGTTCATGAAAAACCAGTTAAAAAGTCAGTTAGGTATGAAGAGATGTATAGATCATAAACTCCTAGGGGGAATCAAAGGAATTGGAATGGACAGAAGTCGAATCAACTAGGAAGTGATTAATCATGTACAGGCTCACTACAAAAAACCATCAAAGGAAAAGGATGGTAAATGGGAATAATTATAAAAGGGTGAACTACAAATATACTACCAAAATAACTCACCCTAATGCTCAAAGGAACATGGTTCCAAAAGCAGTTTTAATGAAAACTGGCCTAAAAACTTTTAATACTGCCAGGACAGTTAATACTGCTCATCCCAAATCTACAGTTTTTAGTGATAAAACAATTCTATGTTTTTCAAAAACATCAAAATCAACTGTAAGAATACCCTTTAAATCTAAAACAACATTTTCTAACAAAAGGTTTACACATAATGTTAATACTGCCAAGGCACAAGCAGTTAACACTGCTTGGTCAAAAACAGTTAAAACTGCTAGGCCAAATTCTGTAGTTGTTAATGTTGTTAGGGTTAATCAGGCAAATGCTGTAAATGCCTCAGCATGTTGGGTTTGGAGACCTACCGAACCTGATAGTGCATCGATCACCTTGAAGAAACATAATTACATTGATGCACGAGGCAGATCCAAGTCAGTGATGGCTTGGGTCCCTAAAGGAATCTAATTTCCTTATTTTTATGTGCAGGACAAGCCACAACAAGATGATACAGGATTTTTTTTACAGTGGATGCTCAAGGCACATGACTGGGAACATAGCTTATCTCTCAGATTTCAAGGAATTTGATGGAGGTTATGTTACATTTAGAGGAGAAGCTCATGAAGGATAAGTTTCAGATGAGTTCTATGGGAGAACTTACTTACTTTCTAGGATTACAAGTACAATAGAAGGAAGATGGAATATTTATCAGTCAGGATAAATATGTAGCTGAGATTTTGAAGAAATTCAACTACACTGATGTAAAGTCTGCTTCAACTCCAGTTGATCTTGAAAAGCCCCTAGTTAAAGATGGAGATGCTGATGATGTTGATGTACATCTCTATAGATTTATGATTGGGTCTTTGATGTATCTCACAGCATCTAGGCCATATATTATGTTTGTAGTATGTGCATGTGCCAGATTTCAAGTTACTCCAAAGACATCACATCTCTTAGCTGTAAAGAGAATTTTTAGATATTTGAAAGGCAAACCAACTTTAGGCCTTTGGTATTCTAGGGATTCTCCATTTGAACTGGTTGCTTATACTGATAGTGACTATGCTGGAGCAACTCAAGATAGGAATTCTACAACTGGAGGTTGTTAGTTTTTGGGAAACAGGTTGATATCTTGGCAGTGTAAGAAGCAAACAGTAGTTTCTACCTCTATAACTGAAGCAGAATATGTGGCTGCTGCTAGTTGCTGTGGACAAGTACTCTGGATTCAGAATCACTTGTTGGATTATGGGTATAATTTCATGAATACTGTCATTAATATTGACAATAACAGTATTTGCATTATTGAAAACCCTGTTCAATATTCTAAAACAAAACATATAGAGATTAGGCTTAATTTATAAGAGGGTTGCTAATGATAATAAGTTAATCCAATATGGTTATAATTTATAGTGTTTTTAATGGTGCTATTTCTTAGAAAAGGTTTTGATGCTGGAAGGTTTCGTGTACTTAGGTCTCAAAGTATTGGATGCTTATAAATCCTTATTGTCTATATCTCATTATGTTTTTGTAAAAGTTTTGTAAAGGATTAGTACTGTTAGACTTGTCAATTAGTACTGCTAAGTATAATTAATATTGCTAGTTATACTTAAGACTGCTTGTTAAAACTTATAACAACCCGTAATTTTCATCAATGTAAATATCCATCTATTAAATTAGATGAAATGTAATATCCATCTATTAAATTAGATGCAATATATTATCCATCTATTATAAATATATCACCTTCTTACATGGAAATTTTTTGCTTTATCTCAATATGCAACGTAACTTGAATCTCTAAAGTAAGTGAGCTCACGCAACCTCTATCAATGCCATCTATATCTATGTTTATATCATATAAACATCCTAATATGTCAAGTCTATATCCTAATATCATTTTTACTAAGTACATTATCTATTTAACGTACTTTTCAAAACGTTATATCAAAACAAGCATTAAACGTTAATGTTTACATCAAAACCCTAATTATATGTAATATATACATATGAATATGCAAACCTTCAAGCATGTGTACAAGTGTACAATGCACAATATTTGAAATATATTTTCCCTCCAAATCAATGTACAAGTCTTAAACACACAATGTACAAGCTAATCATGCCTAAAAACCTAATTAGGTCATTTAAGCTTCTAAACCATGTTTAAACTTTATACCACTTTAACACAAGGTACAAGTACTTAATTCATGACTCCTAAACCCTAATCTATCCATAATCCTAACCCTAATCCATGTTTTAAAACCCTAAATCATAAAATAAAGCCCTAAACCTTAATTTCACTTTCAACTAAAAACTAGACCCTAAACCTAAAACTAAGCCCTAAACCTTAATCCTAAGCTCTAATCTCAGTCCTAACACTAATCGTAAACCTTAATCTACCCTTAATATTAACCCTAATCCACATTTTAAAACCCTAAACCCTAACCCGAAAGAAAAACCAACCTGACACCATTTTCATTCCATTTTGACATATTTTACACCTAAGCTAGTAACCAAGCACCTCAAGCAAGCACCCTAGCACCTCTATGACATCACCAAGCAAGCAACCAAGTAGCTTACAAGCACCTTGATTACCTCCTTGTCACCTCCTTTCTCTTTTTTAGCCGTGGCCTCCAAAACACCTTTCCAACACTTCATGGATAGTTTCTAGCTTATAATACTCACCATACTAGCCCTCCTTAGTCACCTCAGCTAGCTTAGACACTTATCAAGCCCTTAGAAGCCAAAAAAACTTAAGCACCAAGTGGTTTCACCCTATAAATAGCCGAACCAAGCATACCTTTCATTTCTTCCTACACATCTCATCTCATACCCTCAAATGGAATTCTAAATCTTCCATAGCAGCAATAGAAGATCAAAGAGAAGTACCTAAGCTCAGAATAGAAGCCAAGAATCAAGAAAAATGAAGCCTTGAAGTCGTTACTAGGTGTACAAACCCGAAAACCCCATTTCGACCCATTTTAGCTCAAGTAAGCCTAAGATCTTGTTCCATAAGCTTATATTCTATACAATAATGTTCATAATACTCTTAAGATCATATATGAACTCTTGTTTGAAGCTTTGAATCCTCAAACCCATGTGTTTTTGGAATCTTAAAATAACCTTGCATGGCTTTTTGTTACATTAAACTTCTTATTTTAGATTATACTAATAAGCTATAACCTTCAAATATCATTTGGAATCTTAAAATAACCTTGCATGGCTTTTTGGACTTGTTTTGCAAAAGTTTCCATGCATAGGGGTATATATCATAACTTTCTAAAATTTATAACTAAAGGGGCTAAAAATGTCATTTTCTTAAAGTTATAACTATAAGGATCTATTTTGCCAAGTTTCAAAGTTAAAGGTTTTAATTATATATACTTTATATATAAGGACTAAACTTGTAAAAGTTTATAAATCAGGGGTATATATTGCCAATTTTGCAAACTTATAAAATATTATATTTTTATATTAATTATAAAAAAATATATTAATTATTCTAGCTTTTGAAGAAACTTAAAACTATAATGTATCACATTACTAGGGAGCTTCATGTAAGGGGTTTCATTTGGGTATACGTTTTGACGAGTTTGCTGAATTTACGATTTAAAGTGTCCTGGCTCCTCAAACGTTTACTACATGACCTCTGAATTATGATGGCCCAAACAGTGATACGATATTTCCATAATAAATCCAATCAAAGTTATATTTCATTATGACATAAAACATATCCAATCAAACTAAGACTTAACATATTACCCAGGTTGTGTGACGAAGCCGTTACTTTCATTTCATATACTTTTGCCATCAATAAGGATTTCCCTGTACTGTTAAGGGAGTTCATGCATCACATTCAATCTTTTAAGTGTGTTATAAACCCGCGTGGGGTTACATGCTATAATTCATGTATGCAAGTATTTTTTATATTTATTCTGATACATTATTGGCCTAAGTCCTTACTTTTGCTATTAAGTCCCCACTATCATGTACCGTTAATTACTGTCAGGTAACGCGCGAATGCTGTGCATTAGATCTATTTGGGACTGGACTCGCCTTTGGTGTACCTTATATGTTGGTAACCAAATAGCACAAACATTTGAATAACTTACAGGTGTTTTGGTAAAGACACCGTTGGGCGCAATTAATTGTGGTTATTGATAAACTAAGGCTCGGTGTCATGTGCTTTAGGGCAATAATATTGTTTTCCATTGATAATTGTACATGCATGCAATTATTACAAACTATGGGTGCATAAAACGTAACCCACTATTGAGTTGCTTCTCAAACTATTTACTTTAAACTATGAATTTCATCACCTTTGTTGTCGACTTTTTAGCATGTTTATCTCAGTGTTAATAAAATCTTATGGCACAAGTGTCAAAGACTTGAAGATGGCTAAACTGTTATCATTCAAACTTTATGTTCTCATGTAGATTTTGGGACCTCTGTTTGTAAAAACTCTGATGAAATAATGAATGATAACATATTTTTTAAAAACGTCTCTTTCGAGTCGTTTTCTATAATTATGATTGTTGTACTCTTGAAATAATACCAAGATTAGATTCGTGCTTTATGTCAAAAATGGAGGGTGTTATAGTTTGGTTTCGAGCCACAATTATAGAGAACAAGGTTGAACCTTAATACTATAATCAACTTTTCTTTTCTAGCCAAGAAAGTCTCCGTTACCTCTACAATCTCCCGAATAGTATGAAAAGATTTACATAAAAAACTATTATACAATAAAAACCTTATGTTATTTCCGTGGGTTGAGTGGATGTCATCTCCCAACCATCTTACTTCCGGTATTGAGGATGCTTTTTCCTCCAACTTTCCTGACTTTAACCGGTTCTCTGGACTATGTCCCGTTTACGGGAAAAAATATTCTAGCTCTGAAAACTCCATTTGAGTTAGTTCCAATGGCTTTTACAAAACTTTTTGCTCTTTCATGATGATCACTACATGAATGTTATGCAAGCATTCATATGCTGAAAAAATCACCTATCCCACTCCAACTATCATACCTCAATCATCAAGGCTAGTCCTCTAGAATTTCTTTCTTCCCTAGGAACTAATACACCAAGAAACTGAGGTTGTGATCGTCATCCTCATCTACTTCTGCCTACCTCTAGACTTTGAGTAGGAGGAAAGCTCTCGTAAGACAGTCTGGACGTCAGAGGAGCCAAATTGAGGAATCTTGAATCATCTAGATGAACTTTTCTTTTGGACCATATTGAGTACACAGAAGACAAATCGATCGGACTCGAAAAAATGTCGGGTGATCATCCAACAAGAACTTTGAACAATCTGGAAGCTGAACTCAAAAGCTCGTGCTCAATTTACTAACTTCAAAAGAAGCAAATGGAAAAACTCAAACTTCTCTCTGGCTCGCTCAGAATTACTGATCTAGAACAACCTCATCAACGATATCTAGATCTCGTCTCAGATGATAGTAAAGTGTTCTAAATGCCTCAAATAATCAAGGATCAGCCAGAAGGACCTATGGACTATTAGATTAGATCTTAGTTATCACTTTATTAGAACCTAGCCATAGGATGTGTGGAATAAATAAAAAACACTCTGTCACAATCTTGATATGTATTAGTACAAAGGCAAGTTGTTCTTAATATAATACAATGGCAATCCCGTTCTACTTTGTTGTTTCCTAATACCGATTCATTTATCTTCTATACCTTATATCTGTTGTCTTCTCTTCATCATCATACCATAAACTCTATATATCAGATACTTGTTAGATTCGTGATTTCATAGCACCATTATAACAATGCTTATTTTTGAACTTTAAGCATTTCAAATAAGCATTACATTTTTAAGATTTGTGATATTATTCTTATTACGTGTTGTCTTATGTTGATAGAATGCCTCCTAAAAGGACATCAACATCTGAAGCACCGGCCATGACTCAAGCTGCCATTAAGAAACTAGTTACTGATAGTGGTCAATTACGGCTCCTAGGAAGCACAAGCTGAATTTAATGGAGGTACTAGTAATCCCAACAGGAACACCAGACCTACTGGAACTCCTGTAGCAAAAACGGGAAACTATAAAGAGTTCATAAGCTGTCAACCTTTTATTCAATGATACAAGAAGGAAGCAGTTGGCATTATCCGTTGGTTTGAACGGACTGAATTAGTATTCTCTTAGAGCAAATGTACGAGGAAAACAAAGTAACATTTGCTACTGGTACCTTACTGATGATGCCTTGTCCTGGTGGAATGCATACGCCTAACCTATTGGAATAGATCAAGCCAATCATTCACTTGGACTGAATTGAAAAGGCTCTTGACAAACAAGTATTGTCCTCGAACTAAAGTCAGAAAGTTGGAGATGGAACTTTACAATTGACTGTAAAAAAAAAAAAAACAAAAAAAAACAAAAAAAAAAAAAAAAAAAAAAAAAAAAGGGAAATTGATCTCAACCTTACGTTAGAAGATTCCAAGAATTAGCAGTCTTATGCCCAAACATGGTACCAAACACCAAGAAACTCCTGGAAGCCTTTATCGGAGGATTACCTAGAAGTATTGAAAAAAATGTTACCGCCTCGAAGCCTTAACTTTTAGAGGAAGCCATTAACATAGCCCATATGGCTAATGGAATCAGGTAACAAAGCACACTACGGTGCAAGTATCAGTGACCAAAACGAAATTGGATGAAAAAGAACTTTCAACAATAACAATTACCGCCAAACAACGGACAATACCAGTAACACAACACCAACCACTACAATAATCAAGACCACGAACAAACCAGAAGGCAAGAAGCTAGTCAAGCTTATGCTGCTCCTGTTGAGAACAATAGGTACGCTGGAAAAAACATCCCATTACTGTAGAAAAATGTGATCTACATCACATAAGACCTTTGTACTGTTAAGTGTTTAGCTTGCAGCTAAGGTGGGCTATTTGAACCAAGAACTTCCGAAAATAAGAGCCAGCTACTTGGAAGTAATCAGCTTTTTTTTTTTTTTTTTTTTTTTTTTTTTTTTTTTTTTTTTTTTTTTTTTTTTTTTTTTTTTTTTTTTTTTTTTACCAGTGACAGTTATTTGTCATGCTTGTGGAGAGAAAGGGCATTATACAAATCAGTGCCGAAAGACCAACATCAATGCCCAGGGAAGAGCCTACATGCTAAGAGATAGGAATGCTCATCAAGACCCGAACGTAGTTAGGGTCTGTTTCTCTAAACTAGCATTTAGCTAGAGGTATTATGTTGATTCCAGAGCTAATAAAAATCTTCATATCCTATCTTTGCTCTATGCTAAATATATACTGCTATTACGTAGATACTTTTAATGTATCAAAATGGCTGACGGAAATCTAGTAAGCACAAACACCGTTATCCAGGGTTGCACCCTAACCTTGCTAAATCAATCTTTCGAAATCGATCTCATGCTGATTAAACTCGGTAGTTTTGACATCGTCGTTGGTATGGATTGGTTGTCCAAGTATCATGCCAGAATTATCTGTGACGAGAAATGTCGAGAAAGTCATCCACATCCCAATCAATGGTGAAACTTTGATTATCCGAGGTGACCAAAGTAAAACCCGACTAAGTCTCATATCCTGTATAAAAACCAAAAGATATATATCCCAAGGATGTCAAGTTTTTGTAATCCAAGTAATGGAAAAGATGTCAGACAAAAATAGAAGATATCCCAGTAGTCAGAGAATTCCAAAAAGTTTTTCCTGAAGATCTACCTGGCCTTCCTCCCGTTCGCCAAGTAGAATTCCAAATCGATCTAATTCTAGGAGCGACACTTGTAACCCGAGCACCTTATAGATTAGCTCCTTCAGAAATGTAGGAACTATCTAACCAACTTCAAGAGTTAGCAGACTGAGGTTTTATCCGACCAAGTACTTCACCCTAGGGAGCTCCTGTCTTATTTGTCAAAAAGAAAGACGGATCTTTCAGAATGTGTATCGATTACCAGGAGTTGAATAAACTTACTGTAAAGAATTGTTACCCATTACCCAGGATCGATGACTTATTTGACCAACTTCAAGGTTCGAGTGTCTACTCAAAGATTGACTTAAGATCAGGCTATCATCAACTAAGAGTCAGGGATGAAGTTATTCCCAAGACTACTTTCAGAACAAGATACGAACACTATAAATTTCAAGTGATGCCATTTGGTTTAACTAACGCACCTGCTATATTCATGGATCTCATGAACCGTGTATGTAAACCATACTTGGACAAATTTGTAATAGTGTTCATCAATGATATTCTCATCTACTCTTGTAACAAAGAAGAGCACGCAAATCATCTAAGAATAATCCTAGAATTACTCAAGAAAGACAAGTTGTTTGCCAAGTTTTCCAAGTGTGATTTCTGGATTCGTATCGTGCCATTTCTTGGACACTTAATTGACAGTCAAGGACTTCATGTTGACCCAGCTAAGATTGAAGAAGTTAAGAATTGGACATCTCCTACTACACCCACATAAATACGTCAATTCTTAGGACTCGCCGGTTACTATCGGAGATTTATCAAAGATTTCTCAAAGATTGCAAAGTCTTTAACTGAATTAACCTAGAAAAACAAGAAGTATATCTGGGGAAAAGACTAAGATTCGGATTTCCAACTGCTAAAACAAAAGCTATGTGAAGCTCCAATCTTAGCATTACCAGAAGGAAATGATGATTTTGTTGTTTACTGTGATGAATGCATCCCAATCAAGCATGGAGCGGTTGTTAATTCAAAGTAGAGAATGTTTATTGCATATGCATCCCGACCAACTTAAGCCTAATAAGAGAAACTATACCACTCATGATCTAGAATTAGGAGCAATAGATGATTCGCTCTAAAATTGGATACACCATCTATATGGCACCAAATGTACCTGTTTTCACTAATCAAAAAATCTTCAGCAAATCCTTGATCCAAAAAGAGTTGAACATGAACAACGTCATTGGCTAAATGCTGCTGATTACGATTGTGAAATTCGATATCTCCTAGAAAGTAAAATGATGTAGCAGATGCCCTTAGAGCCGGAAGGAACGAATCAACCACTCCGAGTTTAGATCATTATTATGAACCATTCATTCCAAACTTACCGTCCACAATTCTCAAAGCTCAAACTGAAGCACTCCAAAGAAGAAAACATCAAGGCTGAAAACTTACGAGGAAGGGACCAAAAGCATTTGAAGTACGTCTTGATGGAACTTGTTATATTAAGAATCAAAGTTGGTTACCACTCTTTGGTAATCTAAGAGACTTGATCATGAATGAATCCCATAAATCAAAGTATTCCATTCACCCTGGTTCTGACAAGATCTATTAGGATCTAAAGAAACTCTATTGGTGGCCTAACATAAAGGCAATCATCGCTGAGTATGTTGGTAAGTGTTTAACATGCTCTAGAGTTAAAGCAGAATTTTAGAAGCCATCCGGCTTACTGGTACAACCAGAGATTCCTATGTGGAAGTAGGAGAGAATAATAATAGATTTCATCACAAAACTACCCAAAACATCAAACGAACATGACACAATCTAGGTCATTGTTGATCGCCTTACCAAATCCGCACATTTCATCCCTACCTGAGAGACATATAGTATGGAAACCTTTATAAGGTTATACATCAAAGAAATAGTCTCCCGACATGGCGTACCAATATCTATCATCTCGAATCGTGACAATCATTTCACGTCCAGATTTTGGCAATCATTACAAAGTGCTTTAGGTACTCAATTAGACATGAGTACGGCATATCATCCCGAAACTAATGGGCAAAGTGAAAGGACCATCCAAACACTTAAAGATATGCTTCGAGCCTGTGTTATAGATTTTGGAAAAGGATGTGAAAAACATTTACCATTAGTAGAATTTTCTTACAATAACAGTTACCATGCCAGTATTAAGGCAGCGCCATTTGAGGCACTTTATGGTCGAAATTGTAGATCACCTATTTGCTGGGCCGAAGTTGGAGATGTTCAACTTAC
>BQNB010022556.1:1683-50986 GCA_026074375.1 Tanacetum coccineum | reverse complement strand
AACTTTCATTAAGATGGCTAATACCCGAGGGTATTAGCCCACAACCATTGTAATTATACAAGCGTAATCAAACAATGAAAATTAAATGATTAAGAGAGTAAAAACTACATGATGTCTTCTATGGATTTGTGATCAATGCTTGACCTTTGTGGCTGATCTTCTCTTCTAAAATTCGTCTTTAATGAGTATGGTATAGAGAATATGATATTGCACACTGAAAACTTGTTTTTGAGTCTTCTATTTTTAGGGTCTGAAAAAGACTCGATACGCCGTATATGGCAAGGTTGATACAGCGTATTAGGCTAGATTACTTGGAGTGCGCGCTACGTTCATAATAAATCAGTGATATCATTCCTGATTTACTTGATTTACTGTATCTTCAAATAGTTATCTTCATGGATATGGCGTATGTAGACAGAAGGGATACGCCGTATTGGGAATTGGTCAAACGCGTTTTCTTGTGATGTCTTGGCGCTGATACGCCGTATCTTTTTTGTTGGATACGACATATTGGTCAGAAATCAGCAATCTTCAAATATCTTCATTTTAGCTCTAATTTATACGCCTTTTAGCTTGTCTTCACAAAACACTCATGAATTACTGCATTTATCAACTTTAAAGCAATTAAGTACCAAATTATGCAATAATTATATAAAAGTGGGCAAAACAGATGGGATAAATGATTTAATAAAGTGAAGTTATTTGATGTCATCAACATCTTGATCTACTCAAAGACTAAGGAGGATCATGAGGTTCATGTGAAGTTGGTGTTGGAGCCGCTGAAGAAAGAGAGATTGTATGCTAAGTTTTCCAAGTGCGAGTTCTGGTTGCAGAAAGTACATTTCCTCAGTCACGTGGTCAATCATAACGGCATTCACGTGGACCCAAGTAAGATTGAGGCAGTAAAGAATTGGAAAGCTCCTACAACACCGTCCAAAATACGATAATTTTTGGGGTTAGCTGGTTATTACCGACGTTTTATTGCAAACTTTTCTAAGATTGCTAAACCCCTTACTTTGTTGACTTAGAAAAACAAGAAGTATGAGTGGGGCGCAAAGCAGGAAGAGGCTTTCCAAACTTTGAAAGATAATTTGTGTAATGCTCTAATACTGTCATTGCCTGATGGAATTGAAGATTTTATAGTTTATTGCGACGCGTCGAATCAAGGGTTAGGTTGTGTACTCATGCAAAGAGGCAAGGTAATCACCTATATATCATGACAATTGAAGATCCATGAGAAGAATTATACAACACATGACCTAGAATTGAGAGCAGTAGTGTTTGCTCTTAAGAATTGGAGGCATTACTTGTACGGAATGAAGAGTGTCATCTATACGGATCATAAGAGTCTTTAACACATATTCGATCAGAAGAAGTTGAATATGCATCAAAGGAGGTGGATTGAATTATTCAGCGACTATGAGTGTGAGATTCATTACCATCCAGGTAAGGCGAACGTAGTAGCTGATGCCTTAATTATGAAAGAGCGAGTGAAACCAAAACGTGTACGAGCAATGGCTATGACCATTCAGTACGGAGTTAAAAGAATGATACTGGCAGCCTAGAGTGAGGCATTCAGGGAAGAGAACGCGCCAGCAAAAAGATTACATAGATTAGACCAGCAGATGGAAAGGAAAGAAGATGAGATCTTATATTTTATGGATCATATATGGGTTCCGTTAGTGGGAGGTATAAGAACCATAATCATGGACGAAGCTTATAAGACTAGGTACTCTGTGCATCCGGGAGCGGATAAGATATACCATGATCTTCGAGATATGTATTGGTGGCCGGGTATGAAGAGGGATTTCGCTACGTATGTTAGCAAATGTTTAACTTGTTCGAAAGTGAAGGCTAAGCATCAAAGGCCTTCGGGTTTATTGCAACAACCAGAAATACCCGAGTGGAAATGGGATAACATCACTATGGATTTTATCGTAAAGTTACCTAGGTCGAAGAGTGGGCATGATACTATATGGGTAGTAGTCGACAGACTGACCAAGTCAGCTTATTTTCTGGTGACACGTGAGCATTACAGTATGGAGAGGTTGGCAAGGCTATACATCGATGAGATCGTCACATCATGGAGTGCCTGTGTTGATTATTTCAGATCGAGATGGACGATTTACATCATGTTTCTAGAAAACTTTACAGAAAGCCTTAGGGACGAGATTGGATATGAGTACGGCTTATCATCCTCAGATGGATGGACAAAGTGAGCGTACAATTCAGACATTAGAGGATATGTTAAGAGCGTGTGTGATCGACTTTAGTGGCAGTTGGGATGTCCACCTATCCTTAGCTGAATTTTCTTATAATAATAGTTACCATTCGAGTATTTATTGTGCTCCATTCGAAGCACTGTATGGAAGGAAATGTAGGTCGCTCGTTCTATGAGCTAAAATTGGAGAAAGCAGGTTGATTGGACCAGAATTGGTGCAAGAGACGACTGATAAGGTAGTCTTAATAAAGAAAAAGCTCAAAGCGACGAGAGATCGTCAAAAGAGCTACGCTAATAATAGGCGCAATCCACTAGAGTTTGAGGTTGGGGATCGAGTGTTACTGAAGGTGTCGCCTTGGAAGGGCGTGATACGTTTTGGGAAGAAAGGTAAGTTGGCACCAAGGTATGTAGGACTATTTGAAATCCTTGAAAAGATCGGCCCTGTAGCTTATCGGTTAAGATTGCCTGAAGAGTTGTGTAGCGTGCACGACACATTTCATGTGTCGAATTTGAAGAAGTGTTTGGCGGATGAGAATCTGCATGTGCCACTAGATGAAATCAAGATTGAGAAAACCTTTCATTTTGTTGAAGAACCCGTGGAAATTATGGACCGTGAGGTTCAAAGTTTGAAACGTAGTAAGATTTTAATTGTTAAAGTTCGTTGGAATTCAAAGTGTGGCCCTGAGTTCACGTGGGAACGTGAGGACCATATGAAAGCTAAGTATCCCTGATTGTTTGCTGAACGTGCTGTTGAACCTACTAGTTAAATTTCGGGACAAAATTTCCTTAAGAAGGGGATACTATAACAACCGTGACTTGAGCAGGTTAGTCAAACCTTTAGAGTTGACTAAAGTATTTATATGTGTTATAATTGTGAGCTAATGTGATCTTAAATGCGTATTTGATATCAATCCGTGATGCGTGTTCATCTTATTATGTGCCTGAGTTGTGGTTTTAGTAGCTATTTCATTTCGTTCACATATTGTGACCGTGGAAATGATAGCATGAATGTATGCGTTATCGCGTTATTTGGGGAATACTCGTAGATTAAGTGTAAAGGGAATATAGTGTATTCCTAGGAATTAATTAAGTCTAGTAATTAAATTAGTTAAGCATTAGTCTTTCTAAATTAGGAAAGTAATATATGAAATGAAATTTATAAATAATAAGTTTATAACTAGTTTTTATTTAAAAGGTTTACTAAAATAATAAAGGGTTTTATAAAAAAATAACAAAATAAGAGTAATTATACATTTAAGTAATAAATAATATTTTTAATAAAAAAAATAAAAAAATAATATAGGGGTGTTTGTTCGGCCGACTAAGAGAAGAAAAAAAAGGAAAACTAATTTGACTACAATAAGGAAACTAGATAACTATAAATACAAAATCAAGAAAACCCTAAATCACTTTTTCCTCCTCCCTTGTTCTTTGGCCGGTCGAACCCTCCCCCAAGAAGAATTTTTTTTTGATCAAGAATTAAGGTGTTGATTCATGTGTACTCGGGTGAAAGGTTTAGGTATGATTTCAATTAAGTTCTTGTTTAAATATTAGTAATCATGTAACTTTAATTGATGGATAAATTAGGGTTTATAATTTTCTATAAATTAATGATATAAAACATTATGGGTGTGTTTAGGAATAGATTTGGAGCATGTTGATGAAAACGATTTAGGTTAGAACGCGTTAATTTAAAAGTTAGGGTTTGGCAGAATTTTAGGTCATGTTCAATGAATGATATCTCAACGATAAAAACGAGTTTTTGAATGAATCTTATGTCTAAAACTAAGTTCAGAGAGTCTAGTTTTCAAAAAGTCCAGCGACGAAAGGTTTTGAGGTCGGAAAGTTAGTCAAATGCTTTTTGCAAGAAAAGTTGTCGAAACAGTAAATTCGGGTCAGATTTGGGTCTGATTTCGGGGAGTAAAACCCCTACTTAGAAGTTGAATCTTGACTAGCCAAAATTTAGAAGTCATATTTTATGTGTCTATTAACTCTAGCTCAAAGCACAAGTCCTAAAACATTGTCTAAGTATTTTTAGAAAAATAAAACTTTTTGGTGTGCGTTCAGGTCCGAATTTAAGTACTTTGTGATGTTGAATTTTTATAAAATAGTTAGACTCAATATTATTTTTTCAAAAAAATCACAGTAGTTCATAACCCATTGGGAAGGTATAGAATGCTGTAGGGAAAATCAATTTGATAATTTAGTATTTTATTTGTAGTCATGAAGTGACTATAAAATTCTACCAAACAGTTGGAAAACTAGAATAAATATATTAAGGGTATTAAGGTATAAGTAAGGTATGGGAAGTGTGGTAAAGGGTTTATAAACATAATATGGTCATAGTAGTCCATCAATTAATTGTTACATCGACTTGGGCATTTAGCCTAATCGCGTGTAACACGTGTTTTATTTGTGTTTAGTTGATTGCGAGGAATTTGTGAAGTAGTTGTGCATCAAGTGAGTTTCATAGTCCTATTTTTCTGTTTTTATATTGGGATGGAAATGATGCAAAGGTTTTGAAATGTCTTATTGTTGTGATTATGTGTTTTTAATTGCGTATGGACATTACATGACTATTATATGACTATGTGTTATTTGGTATCGGATGAGTACGCCTACTCAGTATGATTTGTGATATTGATCTAGGATCGGATGAGTACGCCTACTCAATGTTGGTTATGGTACCCGAGATGAATCAGAGGGATACGCATATCCTGTGTTTGTGTGGTACATTCTGGGTGAGCTTGGTTGCTTATAGTGCTAATGCTAATCTAAGACCAAATGTGAGATAAATTGTGTGAATGTGTTGATTGGATTTTGTTGCATGCTAGCATAGGATCATAGTAGTTCATTATTGTCCTACCTTGTTTTGTTAATCACAGTGAAAACGAGTATAATTGTGTATCTAAAACCTATGACTCTCGCCAACATATTTGTTGACATTTTTAAGCATCATTTTTAGGTGAGCATCTTGAGGAAAGTGAAGTTAGGAAGCTTGGCTAGTGAGACCGTAGGCTTGCATGCGGAGTTTATCTCCTAGTTTTCATATTGTACTTTGTTTGAATTGATACTTTGAATGTTGATTGTCTATTTAGGTTTTGAGATATTTTCATTTATGTCTTTGTATTGACGTGACTCTTTTACCTTAATACAAGACCCCTTTTTCTTGTGTTAGGTATTGTCATGACACTTTGTGTCCATTTTTGTTTTGTTTAATGCATTTTAGTTCTCTCTATTGTTGACACCATTGTGTTGTGATGATACCCATGACGTTACGCCTCGTGTTTCTGCCTTGGCAAGGTGTGACAATTCATACATTCTATCAACCTTACCCTCATGACAAAAAGTGGACTAAGGATCATCCACTTCATAAGATAATCGGTAATCCAAAGTCGAGTGTTCGTACAAAAGGACAACTAGCAAATTCATGTTTGTTTTCATGTTTGCTAAGTAACATTAAGCCTGCTAACATAGTTGAAGCTTTAAAGGATACTGATTGGGTTAGTGCAATGCAAGATGAACTTGATCAATTTGCAAGATTGAAAGTTTGGAGATTATTTCCTCAACCCAAAGGAAAGACTATCATCAATACCAAATGGATCTTCAAGAATAAGAAAGATGAGAGCAATTTGGTTATTCAAAACAAAGCAAGGTTTATAGCTATAGGATATTGTCAACAAGAAGGCATTGATTATGATGAGACGTTTGCTCCAGTTGCTCGAATAGAGGCTATATGCTTATTTCTTGATATGCTGCTCATAAGGATTTCACGGTCTTTCAAATGGATGCAAAGACGGCTTTTCTCAATGGAATTCTTAAAGAGGAAGTATATGTTGGTCAACCTCCAGGTTTTGTTAGCAAACAGTATCCATATCATGTGTATGCTCTTAACAAAGCTCTATATGGTTTGAAACAAGCACCTTGGGCATGGTACGACGTTCTTTCCAAGTTCTTGATCGATAGTGGTTTCCAAAAAGGTTTAATTGATACTACTCTTTTCATTAAAAAGAAGGGTAAACATATAATGCTAATTAAAATATATGTTGATGACATTATATTTGGCTCAACGAATCTAAAATATTGCACGATATTTTCAGAATTAATGGTCAAACGTTTTGAAATGTGTATGATGGGAGAAATGAGATTCTTTCTCGTGCTTCAAGTAAATCAGTTTTCAAACGGGATTTTCATAAATCAATCCAAGTACATTCTTGATATTTTGAAATGATTTGGGATGGAAAACTGTGATACGGTTCCCACTCCCATGGTTGAACAAGCTAAACTCAAACTTGATTTAGTTAGAAAACAAGTTGATCATACTGATTATCGTTGCGTGGTTGGATCATTGATGTACCTTACTTCGAGTAGGCCAGATATAATGTTTTCAACATGTATGTATGCTAGATATCAGGCAAACCCAAATGAACATCATGTGTCAGCCGTCAAAAGGATCTTTCGATATCTCAAAAAGACTATCAATTTAGGCCTTTGGTAACTGAAAATTCCGACTTTGATCTAACTGCCTATTCAGACGCAAAACATGCAGGATGTTACTTAGATCGAAAAATTACATCTGGCAGTGTTTAATTTTTAGGTGACAAGTTGGTGTGTTGGTCGTCAAAGAAGCAAAATTGCGTGTCTATTTCTACAGTTGAATCTGAATATCATGCTGTTTCTGGCTGTTGTGCTCAAGTTTTGTGCATGCGTACTCAATTGACTAACTATGGCTTCTTCTACGACAAAGTACTGATTTACTGTGATTTAAAGAGTGATATTTCAATCTCGTGCAACCCGGTACAACACACTCGAACAAAGCACATTGATGTGAGGTATCATTTTATCAAGGATCATGTTGAAAAAGAAACAATAGAGTTATATTTCATTGGTACTGAATAACAACTTGCGGATTTATTCACTAAATCTTGCCTGAAGCTCAATTTAAGTTTTTAGTCAAGAAGTTGGGTATGATGAGTCGTGAAACATAAATTCTTTACCACGAAATATTTTCGTTCATAAACTTTGGAAAATACGAAAAGATTTTCTTTTGTAAAATCTTTAGAAAAGACAAAAAGATTTTCTTCAATATAAAATTTTAGAAAATACAAAAAGATTTTCTTTTATAAAAAGACTTTAGAAAAGACAAAAAGATTTTCTTCTATATAAAATTTTAGAAAATTCAAAAAAAAATTCTTTAATATAAAATTTCAGAAAATACAAAAAGAATTTTGGTTTCTATTATGGCTTTCATACATATTCAGTATGAAACCCGAGCTTAAAATGATGGCGTGTGTACATTTAGTACATACCCCGTGCTTTAAAGAAAAGAAAGTGTACGCATAAGTGCATTTATCTTTGAAAAAGAACAGAAGTCTTCTTTGGCTTGAGTCATTGACAAATATTTTTCAAAATCTTTATGTGGTACTTAAAAGATAAAATCAAGTTGTTTAAAAAGTCAATGATCTCAAGACCGATGAGTTACAATCGATTTGAATTTTAAAATGTGGTACTTTCAAGATAAAATCAATTTTAAAAGGTCTTCAAATCGATGTACTCTTTGTGAAAAGTGTCTAACGAAATAAAGGACTCAGAAGTGCTAAGAGGAACTCCCTCATAAAGGTTTTATCTAAGATACGGTATTTTTTGAGGGGGAGTATCCGTAGTTTGTGTTGAAAAAGTTTTCATTTAAAGAAAATGGTAATTGTTTACATTTCATCTTAACATATCCGTATATTTGCGTTTTTAGCTTTATGTTAAAAATGTTTCTCGGCATATGTTAAGGGGGAGTGTCTTTACAATGATTGAAAACTTTCAAAGATCAAAATTTTCTTCTACACATGATGTTAGTGAGAATGATGAAAAATAGAAAGAGAGATTTGTGAGAGAAAAATAGAAAGAGAGAAATGAGAAATCGTATACTTGAAAAAATAAAAGTATATGTCATGTGCTTCAAAATCAAGAACAACACATGAAAAGAAAAAGAGAAAAGTATGCAAGAAAAGAAATGCCACCGCATACGAAAACTGACAGAGTGATTGTTCTACATTCTCTTGATATTATCAAAATCTCATGATACAATCTCATATTTTCATCATGGTTTTCATAGATATTCATTTAAACGGAGTTATCTTGGCGTATGCTGATTGAGTTACATGGTGCGATTTAGTTACTCTTAAAATACTCCTATGATCTTCTAGAACCAGAATTGTTCTACCCCGGAGTCTCCTTCTACTTTAGGAAAGTTAGGTCTAGGTGATCAAGTTTGAGGTGAAAATCAACATATTTTGAAAGCCGAACGGACTTAAGTGATAAACCTTTGAATGAAAAAGAATGAACGAAAATGATAAAGTTGTCAAAAGTGACAAGAATTTGATGAAGAAAAGAATTGGAGGCTAAGCAAAGGAAAAGGTTAGAGTTGAAAAGTAAGAGGCTTATAAGAAAAGGCAAAATGTGTTTCTCCTACACTAGGATAGAAACCGGGTTAACTCATATGCTATCGAATTTCATTCGTTGATTTCTGGTATTGAAGTAGACATCATGGACCTAGTGATGCAAATGCATAACCCCTCCTAGCCACTCAAGTACTTCTCAAAAAGTATTTGTTTCATTCTTATGGAGATTTAACGCATAATCTATCGACTTCTCATTTTGAGAAAGTTGGTATTGAATAAAGGACATTCTGCTCCAGTCCTTGCTTACTAAAAGTGCACAAGAGTCTAGAGCCAAATTGATATTCTATGAAAATATCTTTAGGACACAAAAGTACGTTTGTATTAAACATCAATAATATAAAACGATACAATGATTATATGTCTTTGTGACATTTCCATGTCTTTGTGACAATGTCGGAACATTCTGGAGTGATACTATAAAATAGTATTCACAATGATTGAATGGAAATCCTACTAGTGCTAATGTCATGCCAACGCTAAACGTAGGTCACTATTTGAAAATGATTGTTTAAATGATTCAAATACGTGTTATCTAGTAATTTATGTGATCTAGGTGTTATGTGTTTCTTTGGAATTTGTTTTTGGAATTTTTACACTAAGTTTACGAGATCAATGCTTCTTTGGATTTCATGATCATATTTATGTATCCTTATCATCGAGATATTGATTTGAATCATATTTGTCAAATAATTTCATACTGGTAAATTTTCAAAGCATGGTCTTGTGATGTATGACCTTCATGGTTAATGTGGAAGATGGTTCTTACTCTGATAATTCTCTATTTAATCTTCTACAACATACAACAACAACATATTTACCTTTCACAAGCATGACATGTAACAATTCACATTTTCACATCTTTTTACGTCAATAAATATTCAACTATTTATTTTAAACTTTTACGCGGTCACTTTTAATTTCAACCGTTTAATTAAATCGCGTAAACTAAAAATCAACATTCAACGTAAACGGGCATCAAACAATTTAAAGTTTACGTCAACCAAGCATTATATTATTTTTACAAAAGTAATATTCAACTTCTTATATTTTATTTTTATTGGTTACGTAAAATGTTTACGTTTCACAATAAAATACATTTAGGCATACCCGGGAGCACCAATACCTATCCATACTTCTTAAAACTACAAGTATTACTAGTATTTACCTCATAAAATATCAAGAAACAAATCTTGTCCTTTCCCTCCCTTAAATTTGGCAAGGACAAAGACCACAGGACACTAAAATCTTTCTAGAACACCTTATGAACTCATATACTTGTAGCTAGTATACTTGATCAATTTGACAAACATGTTTCCTTGTTTTCCTCTCTTGTAACCGTCCCCCCTTCCCATCTTACTAAATCTTGGACTTTCTAATAGTTACTTTGACAACATTTTGGTATATATAAGATATGGTATACTAGTCTTTCATGCATACTTTCATTTACTAGCCAAAAATTCACATATCTCTTTGTTTCCCTCTCCTACCCACGGCTCACTCAAAAACACAAGTACAATTCATAAGTTTTTCTTTCTAGCAAGCATACAAGTGATCTTAGGTATTATCTAAAGTATTTGGAGGTATATTGGAAGCTTGGGTTATCATTTCTAGCAAGGTTTAAACAAGATCAAGTTAGGGTTTTCTCATTAGGGTTTCATTTGGGTTTTGATCTTTAGGGTTGATATAGTGATGTTCATCATCCTACACTCTTGCTTAAGGTCTTCTAAACCTTAATCTTTTCAATACTTATAACACCCCGTGTTTTAGGGTCATTGACGTCGTCAATAAATTCACTATGTATTTTTAGTATTGTACGCGTTTACTTTTAATCGTAATTGTTAAGCTAAATCACGTAAGCTAAAAAATGATCAATCAATGTAAACGGGCATCAAACAATTAAATGTTTACTTCAAGCAAGGGTTAAGTGATTATTTTGAAGATAATTATTAACATTGTTCAATTTATTTTTATTGGTTGCGTAAATTTATTACGTTTCGCGATAAAGTACGTTTAGGCATACCTGGAACCACGTTAATTAATCTACACTTCAACAAATGCTTATTTTAATTTTCAATGACAAAAGTTTATAAAATTTATCCATGGTTATATCATATGGGACGCCCCATATACAATAAATAAGCAAGACACATATGAATTACAAGACTTACACTTTAATAAAAGAAACTACAAGTATACATTCACATCTTTTATTTTTACCAAGACATATGGCAAGTAAAATATCTAGTAGACACACTTCCACAAATTCATGGGATGATCTCAACTATTTGAGGACATAGAAACATATAAGGCATGTACATGGAAGAGTTAGTGAAGACTTATAAGCATGACTAGTGGTTTTGACCACTAGTCACGCCTTTTTGCCCATAGCCGACCATCCCCCCCCCCCTTTTGGTCAAAGTTAGCTAGCACTCTTACCACCTTTTCATATATATTACATGCACATGAGAGATAACTCATACACAACATTTCACACTTAACAAAAACAAATTCCTATCTCTTTGTCTCTTATCCAACCCATGGCTCAAACTAAAAACCAATTAAATCATAGCAAATTTTTCTACAATCTATACATGACATCCCAATTTTTCCATTTTTTCCTAAGAAATTTATAAGGTATTTGCAAGCCTTGGTTAACCATTTGCAAGTGTTGAAGCAAGAAAGGAAGCTAAGGTTTATATTTGGAAAATTAGGCGTGATTTCATTATGAAAGCATGGGTTTATAATTCCTAAACAGGGTTTAGATTTTTGTTGGTCATCACACTACATCACATTAAGGTTATCTAACACCCTTACCTTTTCATTTCATGAGTTTATATGTATATGATGTTCTATGTAGTAAAATCACCACTTAGGATATGTTTAACTTGTAAAAATGGATTTTTCTTGTAAACATGATTTAATGGACTTGTACACATGTTATATGGATGGTATATTGAGGTTATACAATGGTTGTAAGACTTGTACACTCTTGGTTTATGTATAAAAATGATTATGTATAAACTAGTAATTAAGGTTTACTTAAGAAAGTTATGGTTTATAAGTGTTATTATGGACTTGTTAACTTGGACATTTGGACAATATGTGGACTAATGGACATATTTATATGTAAGACATATAATATTTATGGTATAAAATACTTGTGGTAATTTACAAAAGTAAAAAGTACATAAAACAAACTTTATATAAAAGTATACATATTAAACATAAAGGGGCTGTTTGGATTTCAAATTTCTAATAGTGGGTTTGACCTTTTATAAAAATAATACGTCTCATGACAATTCCAAAAAGGTAAGAAACTCGAAAAACGGATTAATAACGAAGAAGTTACGATAAAAACACGAATTACGTTAATACTGGTTTATAGTAGCAAGTTATAAAATACTTCTAAAACATAAAGTTTAGTATTTTTCATAGATTGTACATATTTTTATATTCCAAAACAATAAAAAACGTAATTTTTTGATTAAAAAACGACAGAGTTATGTATTACTGCGAGTTGTATATACTTAAATGTATAAAATAGTTCTTTTATAAACTATTTTTAAAAGTTAATGTTCATGACAGAAACATTTATTTTTGTTAAACCTCATAAATAAATAGAATTATAATTCGAGAAACGTGCTCGAAAGATTACTAAAAAGGGAGTTAAAACGAATAAAATAGAGTTTACGGATAAGGGGGGACAATTAAAAGTTTTATAAAGTAATTTTATAAACTATGATCAGTAAATAGACCTGTTCATCAGCAGACCCCCTGATAAAATATGTGATAATTTTAATAACGAAGACGTGCTCGAAGGAATCACTAAAATCGGGATTAAAACGAATAAGTTGTTGCATTTACGGGTTTTACGACAATTGAATTTATAAAGTAAAATTTAAACCGTCATAACAGTAAAAGTATGTTCATCAGAAGGTTTTTAAATATTAAGAAGATAATATTTTTAGATTATATCTTAATACGAAGACGTGGACGTAAGAAACGCGAGAAACGGGTTTAAAACAGGAAAGTTATGCTAGTTTTACCAAAACGATAATTATAAATGTTTTCACTTTATAACAACGATTTTTAAATTACAAATAGATGGTGATGAGCTATATAGGATTGTATACGCTATTAGTTATCGAAGTACATAGTACTTATACGACCTATGTTTGATTAGGTTGCCTTCGGATTCGTTCGTGACTCGTTATTTCACTTATTCGATTATTACTCATTCACTTCACTGCTGAGGTGAGTTCATAGCCCCACATTTTATATGGTTTTGTTTTTAAGTTTTGGGGGAAAAACATTGCATTTTTGTTTTATAACTGGACACAAGTGGATAATATTTATACTATGATTACGTGTTGCCTAAGTAGCGATATCCAAGTTGAGCCCATTATCATGAATGTCAATACTGGATTTGAGCGCCGAAGTGTAATGATAGATCTATTGGGATGGACATCCCCGTTTGGGTGATTTAGCTATCTCTAGGACTAACGAACGTTTATTCATGTCGGATTAGGATGGTGCGGGTTATAATCGTCAATACGGGCAATGTGGGTAATTTTATATTGCTATTTATTTATGTCGAGCTTTAGTGTCATGAGCTTAGGGCAACGTAATTACATTTATATGATGTCTGCATCTGTTGCATTATCATACACTTGGGAAATCTTGTGGTCCTACAATATACGATTTATCAAACCTATGAATTCACCAACATTATTGTTGACGTTTTAAAGCAATGTTTTTCAGGTGGTCAATAAGCACGAGGTGCAAGGGATACATTGGTGGTTTTGATTTGGATATCATGCATTAAAGATTTTGTCGCATTACATTTTGTATATCTGTTATGGGCTAGAAATCTTTGTAATTTGAACAAGTGAAGCTTCGGGCTTATGTAACAAATACTTTGTTAAATCCAATGTATCGGTTTTAAACGACTTTTTGGTCGTTCTATATTTATCTTGTGTTATTGATCTATGAAGTAACACGCCCCGGACCCTTATTCCGCTGTGACCCAATTTGGGGGTGTTACAGATTGGTATCAAGAGCCAAGGTTATAGAGAACCAGGTCAAATGTTTTTGCTGGACTATAACCGTTTTCAAACATCGAATTCATACAAAGGGGTTTTACACGGGACATACATATGTGCATACATTCATGCATACACTAGTTGTTGCATTAGTTGGTTAGACTAGATGCATTCTTGATTGATATACATGTTATGATATAAATGTATATTACTTTGAGGGTCTTATATTAAATACTAATATAAGCTATTTTGGATTTTTAGATTCAGTCATGTCAGATTCAGATGAATCAGAGATGAATCAGGGGTCACATACACGGAGATATCCAGTACATTTGAGGAGTTGTCAGATATAGGATCACCAGGAGTTATACCATCACCGGACTACATACCAGGCCCCGAGGAACCACAGTCACCACCTCCACTAGATTATGTTCCAGAGCCGATATACCCTGAGTATATGCCATAGGAGGATGAGGTGTTTCCAGCGGAGGAGCAGCCACTGCCTGCTGCTGCCTCACCCACTGCTCAGTCACCAGATTATGTTTCGGAGTATGATCCTGAGGCAGACCCAGAGGAGGATGACGACGAGGACCCTGAGGAGGATCCTGTTGATTATCCTACCGACGGAGGAGATGATGGCAATGACGAGGATGAGTCATCAGAGGATGATGAGGATGATGACGAGGTTGACATTGAGGCCGATGATGATGAGGAGGAGGAGGAGGAGCACCCAGCCCCTACCGACTCTGTAGTTATTGCTTTACCAGCTACTGATCAGGCCCCATCTGCGGAGGAGATAAAGCCGTTTGAGACTGATGAGTCTGCGGCCACACCACCACCACACCCTACATATCGTGTGACAGCTAGGATTTCTATTCTAGCTCTAGTACCTACACCAGTATGGTCCGATGCAGAGGTTGACAGACTTCTCGCTATATCTACTCCACCATCATCACCGCTCTCCCCATGGTCATCACCACTTCCCTAGATACCTTCTCCACCACTACCAGTATCACCACCACTACCAGTATCATCACTAGTGCCTATGTTATCTCCATCACCACCTGCTAGTCCTATTCGTTCATTAGGCTATTGAGCTGCTATGATCTGGCTGAGAGCCAAGGCCGCATCTACTTCCCATTCACTACCATTACCACCACCCTTCATACTCTCCCACACTAGACCAGCTGCACCATCATCAGGGACACCACCCTTGCATTTACTCTCTACTGACCATAGAGAGGACAGGCCCGAGGTTACCTTACCACCTCAAAAGAGGTTAGGTATCGCTCTTGGTCCTGCATACGAGGTAGGATAGAGCTCATCTACTGCTGCTACTAGACCGGCTGGAGGTCTTAGGGCAGACTATGGTTTCGTAGCTACTATGGATAGGGAGATCAGGCGTGATCCAGAGAGAGATGTTGGATATGGGATCACCGACTCATTGGATGAGATAGTTGAGACCCTGCAGGGGGCACCAGTTAGTACTAACACAGAGTTGGGTCGACATATGATAGCATTTGAGACTAGGGTTAGGCAGGACACGGATGAGGTTTATACGAGGTTAGATGATGAGCAGAGTCAGCGACATCTATTGGCTAGTCGGCTCAACATGTTGTTTAGGGATAGGCGTGCACATGCATATACTGCTACACTCATGGAGACTGAGGCTAGGATGTCCCGAGAGGCTTAGGGACGATCTATGGATGTGAGTGATCTTGCGCGTGTAGAGATTATGTATCTACGTACCACAGTGTTAGCTCAGCAGTCAGAGATTAAAGAGTTACAGTCAGCAGACCGTAGGAGCCAAACGGTGATTTCAGAGTTACTGGCAGCAGATTACAGGAGGCAAAGAAAGCTTACTGGGGCACTAATGCTAGTGAAGAGCCTTTAGACTTAGATGGTAGAGTTATAGAGACAGCAGGGACCTGCTAAGGGTCCTGCATAGCCAGAGCTACCAGAGGAGGCTAGTAGCAGTTCCTAGATTCTGTTATGGCTAGTTGTTTTGTACAGCCTACTAAGTATTACGGGTCCAATCCCGGCTAGTATGGCTTTAGGTTGTATGTATTCTTTTATCTTGTAACCTAATCGTTGTGATCATTTTGTATCTGAACCAATCATGTATGTTTTCCAATTATATATGGAATGGTGGTATTATGTCATGTCTGTAATCGAATTTGTTGTGAATGAATGTCGATTTGGTTATATCTTTGTTGATTACAATTCAGTTGTATATTTCACTGTGTGATGTGATCTCACTTTACTTATTGTGCATATGTCATGTCATGGTTATGATTTTACGAAATCTAACGGGTATTATATTTTCTTGTGATTGAAGAAAATGGCACCAAAAAGAGCCACGAGGTCAAACATAGCCCCAGAAACAACCAACACCACATCTGTCACTAATGCCCAACTTCAGGCAATGATTAACCAAGGCGTTACTGCCGCTTTGGCAGCACGTGATGCAAACACGAATGGCGTCGACAGCCACAATTCAGGAACAGGTGCTAGGAGAAACGAGCGAGCCACTCGTGAGTGCACTTACCCAGACTTCATGAAGTGCCAACCTCTAAATTTCAAAGGCACAGAAGGAGTTGTCGAATTGACTCAATGGATTGAGAAAATGGAAACTGTGTTCCGCATAAGCAACTGTTCGGTGGAAACAGTAGCATGCCAAGTTAAATTTGCGACTTGTACTCTACAAGAAAATGCCTTGACGTGGTGGAACTCTCATGTTAAGACTACTACTCCAGAAGTTGCCCATGCAATGCCATGGAAAACGTTAAAGAAGATGATGACAGACAAGTACTGCCCGAGGGGTGAAATTAAGAAGATTGAGTTTGAAATATGGAATCTGAAGGTGAAGGGTACCGATGTGGTAGCCTATAACTAATGTTTCCAAGAACTGGCACTAATGTGCGATCGGATGTTTCCGGAAGAGTAGGACAAGGTTGAGAAATATGTCGGTGGCTTGCCCGACATGATCCATGGTAGTGTGATGGCAACTAAGCCGAATACTATGCAAGATGCCATTGAGTTCTCCACTGAACAAATGGATAAGAAAATCAGCACATTTGCTGAAAGATAAGCTGAGAACAAGAGGAAACTTGATAACAACAACCAAACTTAACAACAACTTTCCAAGAGGCAGAATGTGGCTCAAGCTTACGCCGCTGGGACTGGTGAAAGGAAGGAGTATGCTGGGACTCTTCCATTGTGCAACAAGTGCAAGTTTCATCACAATGGCCCGTGCACTGTAAAATGCGCAAACTGCAAGAGGGTCGGTCATCTGACCAGAGACTGTTGGAGTTCTGCTGCTACTAGCAATCAGAGAACCCTCACTTGCTATGAATGTGGGAATCAAGGGCATTACAGGAGTGATTGCCCCGAATTGAAGAATCGAAACCATGGAAACCAAGCTGAAGGTACCGAAGCACGTGGAATGGTATATGCCTTAGAAGGTGGAGACACCGATCAAGACCTTAACAACATTGAAGATGAGATTGAAGCTTAAAAGAAAAAGTTGTCTTGCTTTGCCTAATAAATCCTAAGTTGGAACTATCTTAGACTTTATTTCCCTAGGAGTTCCTATTGTATTTCTCTTAAACATCCATTGTATGAACGATTTCAAATTATCTATCGAATCTATGTATCGTGAAATTTCAGCCAATCTACTCCAATTCTCTAAATTATTCATGTAAGTCATTCTAAAAGTCATAACGCTATTTTGACAAAAATGAGCAATGCATCGTTAGTCCTCAATTATACATAATTTGATCACCTATGTATAATTCAGGAAGGACCATGTCGTGCTGAGAGTAGTCACCTTAAAACTTCTTGTCAAGAAAATGAATTTTCTAATTATATCAAGTTCTATGTACGTATTCATGAAGAGCGATTACTTTGGTAAATCGAATTAGTAACCATAACTAAGTAAACCGTTACACCATCTTACTATAAGGTCGACGTCATCTTATACCAAATCCTAAGCCAAGAAGCTGAGACACATCACTAGTCGCCCTAGGATAATCTGCTATCAATCTTGCTCACCAGAAGAGTTACGCCGACGTAAGACGGAAGCCAATAGAATTTCAAGTTGACAAACCTGGTTATGCTTAAGGTATCGCAATAGAAAGGAGAGGTACGCTGTGGCAAACGGGGGAAGTTAAACCCTAGATAGGTTGGACCTTTCAAGGTGCTGGAACAAGTTGAATCTGTTACTTACAAGCTTAAGCTTCTGCAAGAGCTGAGCATGGTTCACAATACGTTTCACATATCCAACTTGAGAAAGTGCTATGCCGACGAACCCTTAGTTGTTCCTTTAGGTGGACTTCACCTTGATAACGAGCTTTAGTTTGTCGAGAAACCGGTGGAGGTCATGAATCGAGAAGTCAAACGGTTGACGCAAAGCCGTAACCCAATTGTCAAGCTTCGATGGAACTCTAGGCAAGTTCCTGAGTTACATGTGAACGTAAAGACCAATTAGGGAAGAAACATTCACACCTTTTTCATTAAGCTGAAACCGTCGTGTTAAGTGTCGTTTCATAAGCCTTGAGGACAAGGCTCATTTAACGGGGGAAGACTATAACACCTCGTGTTTTAGGGTCATTGACGACGTCAATAAATTCACAAGTTATTTTTAGGGTTTTACGTGTTTGCTTTTAAATCGTAATAGTTAAGTTAAATCGCGTAAGTTAAAAAAATTATCGTTTAGCGTAATCGGACACCAAACGAATTAAAGTTTTCGTCAAGCAAGCAATATATTTATTTTATAGAAGTAATAAAACTTTATATTTTATTTTATTGGTTGCGTAAGACGTTTACGTTTCGCAATTAAATACGTTTAAGCATACCCGGAAATCACTTATACACATTTTTAAAACCCTAGATATTTATTAGATATTTATTAGATATTTATCTAAAATATCTTTTAGATATTTCCTTAACCTTACCCTAGTTAGACTTAACTAGGGATCCTTAACCATGGTTAGCTCCTATATAAGGACTTAACTAGCAAGATAAACACACATAACACATTCCTAAGGTGTAAATCAAAACAATCTCTCCCATTTTACTCTTGATAGGCCACGGCTCAAAAACACCCCTTTACACAATCCATACAAATTTTTCTACCAATTATACAAACATACACACATCATTCCTAAGACCTTCTAAGGTTGTTTGCAAGCATTGGTTAACCATTTACAAGTGTTGAAGCAAAGAATGGAAGATTAGGGTTTCAAACCTAATCTAGGGTTTTCATACTTGCAAGCTTGGATTTGTGATCCAAACAAGGGTTTGGATTGTGTTGGTCATCATACTACATATCATTAAGGTTATCTAAGACTCTTTATGTATTCATACTTATGATTTTATGTGTTCATATGTTTTATTTAGCTAAATCACCATTTAGGGTTTCTTTAATGGGTTTTGATTAAAAGTGAGATTAGAACACTTGTTATCTTGAACTCTTGGACAAAACATGACCTAATGGACCTAATATATGTAAGACATAAGATATTAAGGGTTCTAATGGATTTGTAACAAAGTGGTAAAGCTAAAAAGTTCTAAAAACAAGTTTTAAACACTTTTTGAGAAATTTATCTTAGGGGGCTGTTTGTATTCGAAAAATTACATATGTATTTTATACTTTTATAAAATACTACATGTCACAAGGATCGAGGGGTCATAAAGAACTCGAAAAACCGATTAATAACGAAGAAGATACGCTATTTACAAGTTTACGATAGTTAATACTTTTATAAAACTATTTTTATAAAAGTTACTATTCATGGCAGAAACTTATACTTTGTAAAACATAAATAATATGATAAAACTTTTAATTTCGAGATCGTGCTCGAAAGAATCGCTAAAAACGGAGCTATAACGAATAAGATACGACGTTTACAAGTTTTACGCTAATTAAAACGTAAAAACGAGTTTATAGCTGTGATGAACAGTAAAATCACTATTCACATCAGAATCATGAAAACCTAAAAATGTGATTTTATGATCACTCGTCTTACTACGAAAGCGTGGGCATAAGAAACGCGAGAAACGGACTAAAAACGACGAAGTTATGTCATTTTTGCTAAAAGGCGTAATTATAAACGTTTTTACCTTATAAATATGATTTCGCTAAAACGATTAGATGGTGATATAGCTATATAGATATATATGTGTTATAGTTACCAAAGTGCTATATTACTAGGGAATTTCATAATGAGGCCTCTTCGGATGGCGTATTGACGAGTTGTTGGATTTACGATTTAAAGTATCCTAGCTCCTCGTACGTCATGTCATGACCTCTTAATTATGATAGCCCGAACGATAGTATGATGATAACTAAATAGGATTATATATGGTAGTTGTTAGACAACATACTCGAGTACTCATACGACCTATATTGGATTAGGTTGCATTCGGCGATTATCGGACGCATTTTGCGTGATATACTTGATATTAGCTCACTCGAGGTGAGTTCATAACCCCACGTTTTACATGATTTGTTTTATAAGTTTTGGGGTGAGAACATGCTTGATTATAAATACATTTACTTGGTTGATTACAAATTGATTTATGCACTTCTTTACTTGTCATGCGATGAGATACAATACTTGGTTTACTTTTTGGACGTAAACACATACTTGACTTTTACTCGAATAATTACGGATTAGCTTAGGTTTCATGAACTGTAAATCACTTGGAGGGTGAGCGCGAATGTTATAAAATAGATCTATTGGGGATTGACAACCCCCGTTCGGGTGATTAGCTCTCACTAGTTCGAGATCGAACTAACGAACGTTATACCATGTCGGATATGAATGGATTGGTGTCTACATGACCAACAACTATATACTAATGAACATTTACCGTGCCTTGAATAAAGTGGCATACTTACAAGTCTACGTCGCAGTTTCCATGAACTTAGAGTAATCGTAATCATTTCTCTTACATACTTGAAACTAATTGGGATATTGTGCTCATTATAATATCTACTTGAAACATTTTTGGATATTGTGTTCATTATAATATCTACTTGAAACATTTTGGGATATCGTGTTCATTACAATATATACTTGAAACATTTTAGGATTATATATATAGTTTGGGGATTTACATTCATACTTACAAAAACCTATGAACTCACCAACTTTAATGTTGACACTTTTAAGTATATTTTTCTGAGGTGAAATAGATTTATGACATACTTGATGTGCATTGGAGTCCAAATTTACAAGATTTCTTTTCAAACGACTCAGTTAGAGGTCGTTCTCTCCTGACTTGTGCAATGGGATCATGAAGTAACACTCCCGGAAATACATTCCGCTGCGACCCAATTTTGGGGGTGTTACACCATAACCCATAGGTTCTATAAATCGAAGTATTCTATCCACCCAGGTTCTGACAAGATATATCAGGATCTGGAAAAATTCTATTGGCTGTCATTAAGAGGTGTGGTCTTGGAAATAAGTAGACGTGTGAAAGGAGGCAATTATAATTATGGTGTGCAAAATAATTATAAATTCATCACATACGTGGACTTAAGACCTTGATCAGCCTAACATGAAAATCAAGTTCGTGCTAAGTATTCCTATCTGTTACCTAATCTCACTTCAGCATTCATCTAAATCTCGGGACGAGATTTCTTTAAGGGGTAGAGACTATAACAACCCAAAATTTTCACCAATGTAATATCTCTCTGTTATATAATATATCACTTTTTCACATGGAAATTTTTTGCTTTAATATCTTATTATTCAACGTAACTTGCATAACTAAAGTAAACGAGCTCACACAACCTATCTATGTCAATCCTATCTACATATATGTCAATCAAACATGATTGTATGTCAAGTCAATATCTTAATATCATTTATACAAAGTACATTACTCATATAATGTACCATTTGCGACGTTATATCAAAACAGGCTTTAAACCATTATCGTATACCTCTAAAACCCTAATTCCATGAAAAGTTAATATCTAAAGTGAATGCACAAGCTCCTAAAATATATGTACAAGTAATATAATATCTCATTTGAAATATAAACTCCCTCTAAGTCAAGGTACAAGTCTCTAAAAGTACAATGTACTAGTCATTAATCATGACATCCAAAATAGCCGTTTTACCTCCGTTTTCATTCTAATTTCTTCACCATCACTTTTGTGCAAGCTACTATACTCAATATACAATGTGTAAACCCAAACTATTCTCCTCATAAGATCTCATACATATTTTTAGATTCAAAACCCTAATTCAAAACTCTAAACCCTAAAACTGAGCTAGTTTCTAAACCATGACCCGTTTCTTCGTTTTTATCTATTGTAAACCCAAACCAACACTCAAATAAGTTGTAATAACTTAATTTAAAACATTCTCAATCATATTCTATCATCATTTTATCAATTTACTTCAGCTATATGCAAATCAAATCCAAGAAACGTAATTGTGCCCTAATTTGAACTTTTGACCCGTTTACTCATTTTTGCCCATTTTAAACCCGAACCACCTATCAATTTTTTTTATTAATCCTTAATACAAGTCTTGTGAACATATATCTATCACTACTAATCAAATGTACATGAAATCCAAGCTTGAAAACCCTAAATGAGCCCTAATGAACCCGTAACCTAGTTTCTTTCATTTTGACCCATTTTAACAAATCTTTTGGCAAACAAGCACCTCCATGACAAGCACCACACTATCCTAAGCTGCTTACAAGCACCTCTCCTAAACTTCTATCCATTTCTATGTATAAAAATGAGCCACATGGTCTCTTTTCTTCTTCCTTTAGTCGCGGCATCACAAGGAGTAAACAACACACTATAGCTACTTTCTAGCTCATGCAACTCATCATGTAGCCTCTCCTACACTCTTATACATGCTCCTACACTCTTATAATATTCATATTATTCTAGGCGTACGGAGCTAAAAGTCCCAATTTCGACCCATTTTCAAGCTCTAAGCTCAATCCCAGGTTCTATGATCTTCATACCTGCTCCTATACTCTTATAATGTTCATATGATACTAAATATACTCTTGTTAAAGTTTTATAACTCAATTCATAATTATTTTCCATTTTGATCCAAAATCGTACACCCGAAACCCTAATTTTATGTTTTTCTTAAAACTAAATGTTATAATAGTTAAATATTGTTATAATCTATCCTAACATGCTTAACTAATGTTAATATAACAACTTTATCAAGTCTTGAAGGAATTTGAACTTAAAACCCGCGCGTTTACGTTTTAAAACCCTAATATGACCCATTTTGCTTCCTAGCTTAACGAATCGTTATTTTAAACTTTCATTATATTAAATCTTCATAGTTTAGCTTATATTAATAAGCTATAACCTATAAATTACTTTTCATATTGAAAAATATCATTATTATGGATTTTGGACTTGTTTTGTAAATCATTTCCATGCAAGGGGTATATACCGTAACTTTCTGAAACTTATAACTAAAAGGACAGAAAATGTCATTTTATCAAAGTTATAACTATAAGGGTCTATTATGTCACTTTCCAAAGTACAAGGTTTACTTTGTACATCTTTTAAACTAGAAGGACCAAACTCATAAAAGTGCAAACTCCAAGGGTATATTTTGCCATTTTTCATTCTCAAGGGTCTAAAATATAGCATTTTGAAAAAGTATAAAAATATATTTAAAACATTATAAGACATAACTTTAATTAACGCTTGATGTGCTTATCATTTCCTAATATTGAATAAAACGCTTAAAACTGATTATATCGTACCACAATACTAGGGAGCTTCATATTAAGGGGTTTCATCTTGGTATTATGTTCTGACTCAGTTGTTGGGTTTACAATTTAAAGTGCCCTAGCTCCTCAAACGTTTACTGAATGGCCTATGAATTATGATGGTCCGAATGGTGATATAATAATTCCAAACATTCCAATCAAACTCATAACAATATTAGACACTCCAAACCAAAGTTCTAGAGTACAATCTTCCTAAGACACAACATATTATCTCAGGTTGCGTGATGTGGCTGTTTACTATCATTTTGCTATATCAACCTTCCCTGTTAAGATTGTGATAAAGTCGTCAGCTTTCATTTTGGAATATTTATTATAACTACCTATCAGGTGAAGTTCATAACCTTGCCTTTACTTATTTACATGTTTTATAAACCCTCGAGGGGGATACATGCTTGTTACAAACTCTTTTACATATTCATTTATCTTATAACAATATGATTACTTTTCAAAGACTTAATGAGTTCATAACCCCACATTTCAATCTTTTGAATACTTTATAAACCTGTGATACTTGAAATAAACCATGAATGCACGTTTTTTCTAAACGTATGATATCCAGATATATTATTGCCTAAGTAGCTTCCAATGATATTATTTCCATATCATAAATCATTAATTACTTGCATTGCGAGTGAACGCGAATATTGTGAATAGATCTATTAAGGGTGACGGCTCCCGTTGGTATACCCATTCATCAGATAGCAAAACGCACTATATTTTTCCTAATAGGTAAGCTTGGAAAGTTACCTTTTCCACGGGGACATCTGTCCCTAACCAATATCACTATGGTGATCATCCCTGTTATTGTACTAATGTCATGAGCTTAGATGCATTAATAATGTTACCTTGATTTTCCATGATAATTGTATTCGTTGCAATTATTACAATTATAATAACTTCCATTCAACTATATAATATTCAACTATTTTCCATGATAATATTGTTCTACATGATAATAATGTTCTCTATATGAATAATGTTCCCCATGATAATTGTCCCTGCAATGCCAATATTTCCATTATAACTTGTATTCAACTATTACATTTCAAACCTATGAATTTCACTCAACCTTTGTGTTGACCCTTTTTATGCATGTTTATCTCAGGTAATTGAGCAACTTATGGCATGGAGTGGCATGGACTTGAAGATGGCTAAAACTTGTTATCATTCACATTTTATGTTTCTAGATTTTGGGACCTGCCTTTGTAAAACTCTAATTTTAAATGAATGATAACGTATCTTTTAAAAACGTCTCTTTTGAGTCATTTTCTATGATTGTGTCTGTGATTCATGAAGTAATACCCCAGATTAACTTCCGCTGCTATATTACCAAAATGGGGGTGTTACAGAGTGGTATCAGAGCTCACGGTTATAGAGAACAGGGGTAAAACCTTAACTATAACTACTTTTTCTTTCACCATCAATGTCCTCCATGCCACTAAATTCCCTGAATTGTGAAGATGCCACCACTTTTTCCGAAAAGTATGTAAAAATACATAACTACTATACTATTATATAAATAACTTATGTTATTTACACTGAGTTGTTATACATAATTATGTCTACTCCCGAAT
Organism: Tanacetum coccineum; assembly: GCA_026074375.1. Taxonomy (NCBI): domain Eukaryota; kingdom Viridiplantae; phylum Streptophyta; class Magnoliopsida; order Asterales; family Asteraceae; genus Tanacetum; species Tanacetum coccineum. The sequence continues at coordinate 25,899 of BQNB010022556.1, read as the reverse complement.
ATATCTATCCTATTATTATCCTATCTGATTCCGATGTTGAGGATACTTTTTCCTCTACACATTCTCCTGACTATATCCCGGCTTTATCAGACTATTCTCTGGCTTCACCAGGAAACACCTCTCCTAACTTTTCAGATGATTTAACTAAAGATCTTTTATCCTCACTATCTATCTCACCTTTTCATGATGATCTCCGCATTCTAAAATTTTCCGTTATATCCTGCAACGTAATAACAAGGAAACACACAAGAATCTATACAATGTCAAATGATTTCAATATCACTAGGTATGAAAGTTTTGACAAAGACTTGTGATAGCATTCTTATTTGATGTTGACTTTTAAAGGTTAATGGATAACGATTCTTTATGATCAGAGTGGTGCAGCAGAATCATGGTAGACCCATAACCAACTGGTTTCATAAATTAAAGTATTCTATCCACCCAGGTTCGGACAAGATATATCAGGATCTGGAAAAATTCTATTGGCTATCATTAAGATGTGTGGTCTTGGAAATAAGTAGATGTGTGAAAGGAGGCAATTATAATTATGGTGTGCAACATAATTATAAATTCATCACACATGTGGACTTATGACCTTGATCAGACTAACATGAAAATCAAGTTTGTGCTAAGTATTCCTATCTATTACCTAATCTCACTTCAACATTCATCTAAATCTCAGGACGAGATTTCTTTAAGGGGTGGAGACTATAACAACCCAAAATTTTCACCAATGTAATATCTCTCTGTTATATAATATTTCACTTTTTCACAGGGAAATTTTTTGCTTTAATCTCTTATTATTCAACGTAACTTGCATAACTAAAGTAATCAAGCTCACACAACCTATCTATGTCAATCCTATCTACATATATGTCAATCAAACATGATAATATGTCAAGTCAATATCTTAATATCATTTATACAAAGTACATTACTCATATAATGTACCATTTGTGACGTTATATCAAAACAGGCTTTAAACCATTATCGTATACCTCTAAAACCCTAATTCCATGAAAAGTTAATATCTAAAGTGAATACACAAGCTCATAAATCATATGTACAAGTAATACAACATCTTATATGAAATATAAACTCCCTCTAAGTCAAGGTACAAGTCTCTAAAAGTACAATGTACAAGTCATTAAGCATGACATCCAAAATAGCCGTTTTACCTCCATTTTCATTCTAATTTCTTCACCATCACTTTTATGCAAGCTACTATACTCAATATACAATTTGTAAACGAAAACTATTTTCCTCATAAGCTCTCATACATATTTTTAGACTCAAAACCCTAATTCAAAACTCTAAATCCTAAAACCGAGCTAGTTTCTAAACCATGACCCGTTTCTTCATTTTTATCTATTGTAAACCCAAACCAACACTCAAATAAGTTGTAATAACTTAATTTAAAACATTCTCAATCATATTCCATCATCATTTTATCAATTTACTTCAGCTATATGCAAATCAAATCCAAGAAACCCTAATTGTGCCCTAATTTGAACTTTTGACCCATTTACTCATTTTCGCCCATTTTAAACCCGAACCACCTATCAATTTTTGTTATTAATCCTTAATAAAAGTCTTGTGAAAATATATCTATCACTACAAATCAAATGTACTTGAAATACAAGCTTGAAAACCCTAAATGAGCCCTAATGAACCCGTAACCTAGTTTCTTTCATTTTGGCCCATTTTAACTAATCTTTTTGCAAACAAGCACCTCTATGACAAGCACCACACTATCCTAAGCTGCTTACAAGAACCTCTCCTAAATATCTATCCATTCCTATTTATAAAAATGAGCCACATGGTCTCTTTTCTTCTTCCTTTAGTCGCGGCATCACAAGGAGTAAACAACACACCATAGCTACTTTCTAGCTCATGAAACTCATCATGTAGCCTCTCCTCATCATCCTATAGACCTCCTACATGTCCTCACCTGGTCACAAAGCATACCTTAGCCTCCAAGTCCCATTCGTGTATAAATAGAGGCATAAACACTTCATTTGAACTCATCCCCCACTTCCTCCTCTATAACCCTTAATAGCAGCAATCCTTTGCTCTAATAAGATCCTAAGAGGTCCTAAGAAGTCTCAATAATAGAATTGAAGCAAAAGAAATCAAGAAAAGAAGCCCGGGAGTCGTTATTCTAGGCGTACGAAGCTAAAAGTCCCGATTTTGACCCATTTTCAAGCTATAAGCTCAAACCCAGGTTCTATGATCTTCATACCTGATCCTACACTCTTATAATGTTCATATGATCCTAAATATACTCTTGTTAAAGTTTTATAACTCAATTCATACTCATTTTCCATTTTGATCCAAAACCGTACACCCAAAACCCTAATTTTATGTTTTTCTTAAAACTAAATGTTATCATGGTTAAATATTGTTGTAATTTATCCTAACATGCTTAACTAATGTTAATATAACAACTTTATCAAGTCTTGAAGGAATTTGAACTTAAAACCCGCGCGTTTTCGTTTTAAAACCCTAATATGACCCATTTTGCTTCCTAGCTTAACAAATCGTTATTTTAAACTGTCATTATGTTAAACTTCATATTTTAGCTTATATTAATAAGCTATAACTTGTAAATTACTTTTCATATTGAAAAATATCATTATTATGAATTTTGGACTTGTTTTGTAAATCATTTCCATGCAAAGGGTATATATCGTAACTTTATGAAACTTATAACTAAAAGGACTAAAAATATCATTTTATCAAAGTTATAACTATAAGGGTTTGTTATGTCACTTTCCAAAGTGCAAGGTTTACTTTTTATATCTTTAAAACTTGAAGGACCAAACTCGTAAAAGTGCAAACTCCAAGGGTATATTTTGCCATTTTTCATTCTTAATGGTCTAAAATGTAACATTTTGAAAAAGTATAAAAATATATTCAAAACATTGTAAGACACAACTTTAATTAACCCTTGATGTGCTTATCATTTCCAGATATTAAATAAAACGCTTAAAACCGATTATATCGTACCACAATACTAGGGAGCTTCATTTAAAGGGTTTCATCTTGGTATTACGTTCTAATTGGTTTGTTGGGTTTACGATTTAAAGTACCCTAGCTCCTCAAACGTTTACTGAATGACCTCAGAATTATGATGGTCCAAACAATGATATAATAATTCCAAACTTTCCAATTAAACTCATAACAATATTAGACTCTCTGAACCAAAGTTCTAAAGTATAATCTTCCTAAGACTCAACATATTATCTCAGGTTGCATGATGTGGCTGTTTACTATCATTTTGCTATATCAACCTTCCCTGATAAGATTGTGATAAAGTCGTCAGCTTTCATTTTGGAATATTTATTACAACTACCTATCAGGTGAAGTTCATAACCTTACCTTTACTTATTTACATGTTTTATAAACCCGTGAGGGGGATACATGCTTGTTACAAACTCTTTTACATATTCATTTATCTTATAACAATATGATTACTTTTCAAAGACTTAATGAGTTCATAACCCCACATTTCAATCTTTTGAATACTTTATAAACCTGTGATAATTAAAATAAACCATGAATGCAAGTGTTTTCTAAATGTATGCTATCCAGATATGTATGCTATCCAGATATATTATTGCCTAAGTATCTTCCAGTGACATTATTTCCATATCATAAATCATTAATTACTTGCATTATGAATGAACGCGAATATTGTGAATAGATCTATTGGGGGTGACGGCTCCCATTGGTATATCCATTCATCGAGTAACCAAACCCACTATATTTGTCCTAATAGGTAACCTTGGCAAGTTACCTTTTCCATGGGGACATCCGTCTCTAACCAATATGACTACGGTGATCTTCCTTGTTAATGTATTAATGTCATGAGCTTAGATGCAATAATAATGTTACCCTGATTTTCCATGATAATTGTATTCGTTGAAATTATTACCATTATAATAACTTACATTCAACTATATAATATTCAACTGTTTTCCATGATAATACTATTCTACATGATAATACTGTTCTCCATATGAATAATGTTCCCCATGATAATTGTCCCTGCAATGCCAATATTTCCATTATAACTTGTATTCAACTATTACATTTCAAACCTATCAATTTCACTCAACCTTTGTGTTGACCCTTTTTATGCATGTTTATCTCAGGTAATTGAGAAACTTATGGCATGGAGTGGCATAGACTTGAAGATGGCTAAAACTTGTTATCATTCGCATTTTATGTTTCTAGATTTTGGGACCTGCCTTTGTAAAATCTGATTTTAAATGAATGATAACGTATCTTTTAAAAACGTCTCTTTTAAGTCGTTTTCTATGATTGTGTCTATGATTCATGAAGTAATACCCCAGATTAACTTCCGCTGCTATATTACCAAAATGGGGGTGTTACATGTTTAGACTTCCGCTACTCTGATACCATACGTCCTTCTCGAAGCAACGAAGTGTTAAAGTTTAAGAACTTCGAGAAAGATGCATCATTAAAGCTTTCAAGTTATCTAATCAAGAATGGTATGAGCATGTCGGTCCCAAAGTCACAAGTTCCACAACATGGCAAAGTTTTAAGATGGCAAAGAGATTATGTTTGGTTAATGATCTCAGGATGCTCATGATCACAGTTTCTAATACAAGTTTAAGATAAAGTAACAAGCTATATCCTAAAGTCTATGCACACAATGCCATATTCACAACAAGTAAAGAAATGAAGTTTTACGAGCTAAAGACTAGAGATTAAGCATAGTAAGTTAAGTTTAAAGTTTTGTAATTTGGAGTGACCTCCCTTAGGGGGAGATTGTTAGAAACAAGAAAAGTATCGGTCACTACCAATATGTAATAGTCTAAGCCCGTAGTTAGTCATACGAATAGTTTGTTAAGCTAACATGGCCCAAGGCCCATGGAAAGCCTTACTAGGCCTATGGCCGGCCTAGTTAGGGTATAAATACCCTCTCCAAAGTATGTAGAGGGTGTTGGTTGGTTCATTCTTCACATTTCATTCACACATAATACATTATATTTTCTATGTTTACTTTCTCTCTAGATTCCATCCAACCTACTTCTCTTTAGTTCTTGCATAATATATCAAAGATTACTTGTATTCTACACAATATAACTAGAGGGCACCGTATCAACCATCTCCGGAGAGTATCTGCTAGAGTTCACCTCGGAGTATGGTATTCTAGAGAGCTTGCATCCTGAGTTGCCTGGCCCAGAGGAAACCATCGTGGACTTTTCGGAGGACAAAGTCGGTGTTTACACCAAGTTTTTTGAATTCGCAAACTATCACATCCCCCTTTCATAATTTCTCTTCGATATTCTTGGGTATTACCAAATTCATCTTTCACAGCTGTTAGTGATAGGCGCGGCCAAAGTTAGTAACATTGAAATCAACTGCCGCATCCAAAACATAATTCCCATACTGAACTTATTCTGTGTCTTTTACATCCCTTCCTTTAACTCGGGATAGATGCCATTTAGCAAACAATCGGGGAAGAACACCCTGTAATGCTATACAAAGCCCCTTGACTCCTTAAAGAACTAGAACAATCGCTTCTTCTTGGTAGACGAGAGGATATTCCCCACCGTCGTGGAGTGGTGCACAAGCGCCCTAAAGGATAGGATGTCATTAGCAGGTTCCTATTCTGCAGCGGACATAGCAGCGTTGAATACAAACCGTACCCCTTCCATAAACTACCAGAAACCTTATTATGCCTAGTAGGGCTGAGTCGGAACTATTACCAGGGGGACGATGTGTATCCCACATTCCTCTATGACGATGAATGGGGTGGGTGTTTTATAAGTTGTCTTTATTACTTGCATGTTTAATAAAATAGTCTAACAACTCTCGTGTGATTGCAAAAATGGATTTGTTCAGCCTAATCCGCAACCTTAACCCGTTCAAGGTAAAGACTAGGACTTGGCCTCGCGTTGCCCATGAGGTGTCGCTACTGACTGCCATGGTGAGCCATGTAATAGGTATGGAGGATACAACTGTGGCATCAGGATCCTCATGAACACCTTCCACCATAGAGAAGTTACCGCTGGATTTTGAGAATGAGAAACCTACCCCATCAACTATTGAAGGAGTCAAGGTGGGGGATTAAGCCCAGGAGAGACTGGCACATGAGGTCCCTTTGGTGGAGACTGCAATAACCACGGAGGTCGTTCAAGAGCCAGTGCTTGAGAAAGAAGTGACCGCTATAGGGCCACCTGTGAACAAAAGGTGCTGCCAGAGGGGTACTGATAAGGCGGAGGCAAATACGCTGCCCAAGGTGTTAAGGAAGGATCATGCTACCCCCCATCCTATACAGAGTACCCGTGGAGGGAATCCCTAGTTGCAATGGGTTTAGAAGTGGGCTCTACCTTTACACCTGTTGCTCAAGAGACTTCTGCTGGTGCAAAGAGCATAAGTAACCCAGATCCATTATCGTATGCGAAGCCGCCACCGCATTCTGAGTAAGATGTTGCCCAGTAAGTGTTCTAGTCCTAACATGTTCCTTGTTATATTCTATTTGGGAAAGTAGTACTAATCAAATCATATATGTCTCATAAAGTGGATGCAGATCTTCTAAGGGAACGGGTACCAAGATCCCCCCCCCCTAAATATGTTGCTACCATGGAGGTTAATGTCTAGCTTTCTGTGGGGAGTCCAGATTCGTGGAAATCGACCTCTGTCCTATCCGTGGATGGGTCGCCAGGTGGTATCTATCAACCTGGGTGGGGCGTGACTAACAACTACCACCTGGACACCCCTGACGCGTGCCAAGACATTGTAGATCATACAGTGCCGCCAGGATACTTCTCTGAGCTTCGCCACTTGCCCAATACTGAATTCCTAGGGTAGTATAACATGAACCTGGCGCGGCAGGTGGTGATGGGTTCTTAACTCAGGATAAGATTCGAACAAGAAGTCAGGTTATTGAAGGAAGCCAGAGCCAAGATAGCCAGACAAGATTAGAGAATCCAAGTAAGGGAGGAGGAGATAAAGAAACTTGATGAAGAGATTAAATCCCTTAGTACCATGGAAATGGAAGTGCACGGCCTCCGTAACCAGACCCAAAACTTAGAGACTCTGCTTGAGGCTGAGGTAGATATGAAGAAGGTTGCAGAGGCCAAGAATGCCGAGGATCCTTAGATCCAAGTCCTTACCACCTATGTATAATTTGTATTGGCCATAGTACCGTCTGTGGTACTTAGACAACATTTTTGTTTGTAATATGCCCATGGATATCTATGGTTAACAATGCTTATAATTTATCATCTTTGAATATATTTTGTTTATAATCGCACTTGTAATGTCTTACATGCTCTGTGGGAGTCTTTTCTTATATACCTAACATCTTAGGTACATGTGGAATAAGGATGCAGAATCCATGCCCGTTGGGGTTGCAACCCGCTTATACATCCAAAGATATCCACCATATCGTGTATGAATGCATAGAATGACAAGTAAGTTATACTAAATAAAAGAAAGATTCACTTAGAAAAATTTTCATATAAAAAAGTCGCGGGGTTAGCTAGACCCCGCGGAATTTTATTCATAACTTAAAAACAAAGAGTAGAACAATAATACATGGATTACTTTATTAAGGGCCCTAATCAAGACACAAACTTATCCATGTCGTAGCTTAAAGATAACATTTCTTAAGATTGGCGATGTTCCATGTCCGCAGAAGGATCGCGTTGTCCATGAACCTTAGCTTGTACGCTCCATCTCCGAGTGCTTCCGTGACCTCATAAGGTCCTTCCCACATTAGGCCGAGCTTTCCCCCATCCATAGCATGACTTGCCTCGTTACTACGATAAACAAAGTCTCCGGGTCTGAAAGTAACACCATGGACCCTAACGTTGTAATACTTTGTCATTTTCAATTTAGCCTTGGCTTCATGAATTGCTGTGCGTTCATGCCGTTCTTCTAGTAAGTCCAAATATAGTTGTAGCTCTTCATCATTGTGTATGGCGTCTACTACCACGATGCGATACATTGGCATTCTGATTTCTGCGAGTATGATAGCTTCTGTTCCATAGGTTAAGGATAAAGGGGTATCACCATGGCTTGACTTAAACATCGTACGATAGGCCCAAAGGACATGGGGAAGTTCTTCTATCCAATTCTTGTTTCCCTCGCTAAAGTGGGCCTTGATTCCTTCACTCAAGCTCCAGTTTGTTCTTTCCACAAGTCCATTAGACTGTAGATGTTTTACTGAGGCAAAGCATTGTGTGATATTCAACTTTTCATACCAATCCTTGAACGGGTTGTCACTGAACTATTTACCATTTTCCGAAACTATTTCTCCTAGGAGACCGAAATGGCATACTATGGTGTCCCACATGAAATTCTTCACCTGATTGTCGGTGATTGTCGCCACGGCTTTCGCCTCTATCCACTTTGTGAAATAGTCCATAGCGACTATCAAAAAATTAACCTTTCCTGGTCCCTCTAGGAAAGGACCAGCTATGTCGATTCCCTACTTATAGAATGGCCATGGAGCCGTGATGGGGGTTAGCGGCTGTTGGGGGTTTCTTGGCACGGGATGATGTATTTGACAATCATTACATGTGTGTATCATATATCGTGTGTCCTGATGTATGGTTGGCCAATAATATCCCAATCGCATGGCTTTGGCCATCACGGACCGTGGTCCTGCGTGCATACTGCACGACCCCTTATGAATTTTTTGGATCACATAATCTGCTTGGAGTGGTCCAACAAACCTTAGCCACAGCTTTAGGAATGACCGCCTGTAAAGAACCCCTTCCAAAATTCGTACTATCTAGTCTTGATACGGAGTTTGCTTGCCTCCTTTCTATCATCAGAAAGGGTCCCATCTTTCAAATATTCTATTATTGGTGTCATCCATGTTGGTCCCTCTTTTTCTACTACTGTCATCACTTCCTCCTCTTGTATAGATTTCTCTTTAAATACTTCGACCAAGACCTGTTTTGATAAGTGCGTAAAGCTAGTTGAAGTGATTTTGCTCAGGGCATCCGCTTTCTTGTTTTTACTTCTTGGGACTTGGCTTATGGAAAAGTTAGTGAAGCCGCTGATCAGGCTTTTGGCATTCTCAAGGTACTTGACCATATTTTCTTCTTTGGCGACGTATGTCCCTAGGACTTGGTTTACCACCAATTTAGAATCTACAATCACATGCACATTGAGCACCCCCATTTGCACTGCTATCTGAAGGCCAGCTATTAGTGCCTCATACTCTGCCTTATTGTTAAAAGCGGTGAACTGGAACCTTAGCGCATAGGTAAACTATGTTCCCTCTGGGCTTGTCAGTATTAAGCCAGCGCTTAACCCATCTACACATGATGATCTATCCGTGAATAATGTCCACGGCTCTTGTGGGATTTCAACCACTAATGTATCTGGTGGTGCTTTGTCCGGCTTCTCGACAAGGAAATCTACTAGGATCTGTCCTTTCACGGATGTCCTTGGCTGGTACATGATATTGTGTTCTCCCAGCATAACGCTCCATTTTTGCAATCGTCGGCCACATCGGGGCGGGATATTATTTGTTTGATGGGTTGGTCGGTAATAACTGCAATAGGGTGCACTTAAAAATATCTTCGTAACCTCTTGGCTGCGAAAACCAGTGCTAGGACTAGCTTTTCCATTGAGGTATAGTTTAGTTCAGGGCCTTGCAATGCGTGGCTTATGAAATAGATTGGCGTCTGAATCGTTCCCCTTTTAGTCATCAAGACCTCACTAATAGCTCCATGGGAGGCGGACAGGTATACGATCAGTTCCTCCTTTGGTTTGGGTGCTACCAGTAAGGGTAGCTCTGACAAGTGTTGTTTCAGTTGCTTGAAGGCTTGTTTCACTTCTGGTGTCCAATGGAAGTCACTCTTTTTAATGCACCTCTTCAAAATTTTAAATAACAGCAAGGACTTTTCTGCTGACTTAGAGAGGAATCTGTTCAGACTAGACAACTTCCCATTGAGGCTCTAGACCTCTTTGATTGTCCGTAGGGACGAGAGTTGCAGCACAGCTTCTGTTTTGTCTGGGCACAATTTTATCCCTTACGGGCTAATCATGTATCCCAAGAACATGCCTTCCACAGCTCCAAACGTACATTTTTTGGGATTGAGCTTCATGTTAATTTTTCATAACGTATGGAATGTTTCATCGATGTCTCGTAGCATCTTTGCTTTTGTGTAACTCTTAATAACCAAGTCATGAACGTATACCTCTATGTTCCGACCAACCTGGCTGTCAAAAGATTGTCCACCAGCCACTGGTATGTGGCACCATCGTTCATAAGGCCGAAGGGCATTTTGGTATAGCAATATACCCCTCGGCTGGTGTGAAAAGCCATTTTCTCTCCATCTGACTCTGCTATATGTATCTGGTGATATCCTTTGTAAGCGTCCAAGAAATACTTAAAGGGGTAGCCGCATAGAGATTCAACTTTCTAGTTGATTTCAGGAAGGGGATAACAATCCTGTGGACAGGCCTTGTTTAAGTCCGTGAAATCTACGCACATCCTCCAGCTACCGTCGTGCTTTTTCACCATGACTGGATTAGATAGCCAGTCATGATAATAAACTTCTCTCATGATCCCCACCTCTACTAGTTTTTGTATCTCCGCTTGGATGGCTTTGGCGCGTTCTGGGGCTTGACCTCTTTTCTTCTGTCGAACAGGTGAATATCCTTCCCGGATATTGAGCAATGTTCCGCTACTGATCGTGGTACTCCTGTCATGTTTGACGGCTGCCATGCGAATATGTCCATGTTTTCCTTTAGGAGTGAGCATAGTTTCGTCCGTCCTTTCTCGGATAGCGTCCCTTCGACTACTACTTCTTGATCTGGGAAATTTGGATGTAGAGCTACTTTAAAATTTTTATGACAGACTTCAGCCTCTTTGAGTATCTCCTTAGACGATTTGGTCACCATGGCACACTCAGCGGGTCTCAAGATAGTGCTACGAATAGTGACTATTCCTCCGTCAACCGGGAACTTAAGCATTTTATGGGCTGTAGATGGTACCGCTTGGATTTCTATTATTCCAGGTCTTCCAATGATACCATTATACAGTGATAGTGACCTCATGATCATGAAATTCATCCATGCTTTTGTAGAATGATCTGCGTTTCCTATTGTTACCAGGAGCCTAAGTTTTCCCAGCCGCCATATAGTTTCTCCACTAAAACCGGTTAACGATGTTGTTGTAGGGACCATTTGACTTTTGATTTCTGGTTGAAGCAATGCTCGTAGAGCACTTCCATTGAGGAACCCTTGTCTACATACATGTGATGGATCATGTGTCCGCCAATTTCCGTTTCTATGACAAGTGGACCTTCTGTCCCCTTGCTGGTAGTCAGTGGTGGAAACGTAATTTCGTTGACACAGGAAAAGCTTTGAGTCACTTTTTGCCTTCTCGTTCTATGCCACGGTTGTATCATATAGATTGTCAGGGATTTGTCTTTGGCCGGGGCTTCCTTCTTTCCAATCTTTGTTTGATCTTGACCTTGCTTAATTTCTTTAATCAAATGCGAGAGTTTTCCTGCTCGCACCAACTCTTCAATCTGCTTTTTTAACTGCATACATTCGTCTGTGCTGTGTCCTTTTTCATTTTGGAAGTCGCAAAACTTGTTGCTGCTTCTCTTTTCCACTGGGGTTACCATGGGTGGTTGTGGTTTGAACTTTCCTGCTTTTGCCGCGAGGATTTCTTTGGATGTTCTGGTAAGGGTGTAAACCTGTTAGACCCTTGTCCTTCCGTTGACTAACCTCGAAAGTTAGATTTTCTCTCAGAAACATGCTGTTTTGGCTGATCCTGTGGTTTCCATGGTGCGTGACCTTTCTTTTTGGAAGCAGCGGCAGTTTCTCCTTGTATGAAGGCAGTAGTGAATGTCATCATTTCTTCCATGGTCTTTGGAACATGTTTGTTGAGGCGCTTTGTCAACTCAGGGTTGTTAACCCCATGCATGAATCCGGAGATTTTCATGCACTCAGGGGCCCCCTTTAAGCGTCCAGTCTCAACTTTGAACCGCTCCATGAAATCCTCGATGGTCTCTCCATCCCTCTGCTTGATATTGTGGATTTCCACTGGATCTTTTACATACTTCTTTTGTTGCATGAAATATGCTAAGAAGGCCGCTTTGAGGTCCTTGTATCCGTCTATTGTAACAACCTGCAATTTTCATCAATGTAATATCCATCTATCATACTACCTTTTTATGAGAAAAAAATTTGCTTTATTCCATTATGTAACGTAGTTTACTAACGTAGTTTACATAACTAAAGTAAATGAGCTCACGCAACCAACCAATGCCAACTACAACTATGTTTACATTATGTAAACATCCTAATATGTCAAGTCTATGTTTAAATATCATTTTTACCATGTACGTTATCCATTTAACGTACCATTTACAACGTTATTCCAAAACAAGCATTATACATTAACGTTTATTCCAAAAATCTTAATTACATGTCAAAAAAAGTGTACAAAAGTTCAAAGCACGTGTACAAGTTACAATGCCAAACTTTTGAATATATTTTCCCTCCTAAACCCTAGTACAACCTTCTAAAGCTCAATGTACAAGTCAATTGTGCATGAAATACAAACTAGGTCATTTTACCTCCTAAATTATGTTTATATCTTACCACCACTTTAACACAAGGTACAAACACCCAATCAACTCCTAAACCCTAAACCTAATCCCTAAATCATTCTAAACCCTAATCCTAAAACCCTAATTCATCTAACCCTAAACCAAAATCATAAAACCATAGCAAACCCATTACACCTTAAACTAGTTCATAGTTTTCAAAATTTGGTCTGTTAATAAAACATAAGATCTGGGAAAAATCAGTAGGTTATGGGTATTAATTAAAAACACTATGTTGTAGCCCTACGTCTTGTGATCATTTTGCCAATTGAATCACCCCGATTCGACATCGGATGAATTAGTTATAGCCGAAATGGCAAAGGTGCGCAAATTCTACACACCTGTAGTAAGTAGCTGTTATCTCTATATTTTTGTATAGTAACCCCTGAATATGTAAAAATAAAAGTTATAGAGAACTCAAATATCTAACCATGCTCATTGGTTTGAGGTTTATTAGAATTACAGTTTGTAAATGGCAACCAAATTACCGGGACTGATGTTGGCTGTCCAAAAACAGACATGTATAAACTAAATAAACACTTCAAGATCCTCCATGACTCACCACCACCTTCATCACCATGACCTCACCACCACATCTCCATCACTCCAGCACCTCCATCACCTCCTTGTAAGCTACTGCTACAAGTTGCATACTAAGTAAGCTACTTGTCACCATCTTTGATTTTTGAACCATCACCACCTCCCCATACCTCACCCTAGCTTTCTATTAGTAAACATAGCAGCCCTTGGCCACCACACCAAGTAATCTTGGTGCCTACTCCAAGAAAACTTGGCCTCTAAGTCATTTAATCCCTATATAAGCCGAACACACACATACACTTGTTAAAACCTATATGAACCCTTGTTAAAACCTTGAATCCTCAAACCCATGCATTTTTGGTTAAAACCCTAAAACTGACCCGTTTTGATTTTCTAGCTAACGAATCCTTTTTCTAAACTTTTTTTACGTTAAAACATCTTATTTTAGCTTATTCTAATAAGTCATGACCTGCAAAACTCTTTTGGATTTCAAAATTATGAATTTTGGTATTAATTTGCAAATGTTTTCATGCAGACGGGTATATATCGTAACTTTCTGAAATTTATAACTAGAGGGGCTGAAAACATCATTATTCCAAAGTTATAACTATGAGGGGTTGTTTTGCCAAGTTCTAAAGTTAAAGGTTTAATATATATATACTTATTATATAAAGGACTAAACTTATAAAAGTTTATAAATCAAGTGAATATATTGCCATTTTTGCATTCTTAACGGTATAAAATGAAATATTTTTATATTAGTTATAAAAATATATATTAATATTATAAGACTTGATTTTATTAAAACCCGACACATTTATCATTATTAATCATCGATCGACGCATTATAAAACAATTACGTTATATATTTAACGTAACTTATCATCGACTAGCTTTTGAAGAAACTTAAAATCTTATCGTATCACGTTACTAGGGAATTTCATGTGAGGGGTTTCATTTGGGTATACGTTTTGACGAGTTTGCTGGATTTACGATTTAAAGTGTCCTAGCTCCTCAAACGTTTACTGCATGACCTCTGAATTATGATAGCCCGAATAGTGATACAATATTTCCATAAATTAATAAATCAAAGTAAGATGTATGTTAAACTTTATAAAGTTTTGAAAACATAAACAATCACACTAAGACTTGACATATTACCCTCAGGTTACGTGACGAGGCCGTTACTTTCATTTCATATACTTTTGCCATCAATCAAATTTCCCTGTTAAGGTGAGTTCATAGCCTCGCATTTTAAATCTTTTGAATACTTTATAAACCTGCGAGGGGGATACATGCTTAAACCATGTAATATCAAGTGGTTTTTCCAACTGTAATGGCCAGAAATATTATTGGTCCTAAGTACCTTCCACTGCCATATTTCTTAATCAATGACCATTAGTTACTTGTGATGGAACGCGAATATTAATGGATAATCTATCGGGTGTGACGACTCCCGTTGGTGTACCTATACTTTCTGGTACCAATAGCACTATATTTGATTATAATGGGTAACTTTGGCAAGTTACCTTTCCACGAGGACATTTGTTCCTTACTAATGTCACTAAGGTGATTTCCATGTTAACGTATTGATATCATGAGCTTAGGGCAATAATACTGTTTTCTATGATAATTGTACTCATTGTAATTATTACTATATATGGGTGTATAACAACGTAACCCACTGTCTATGATGAATTGTATTCAACTATTTATCATAAACCTATGAATTTCACTCAACCATTATGTTGACCTTTTTGGCATGTTTATCTCAGGAAATCGAGCAATTTATGACACGGAGTGGCATGGACTTAAAGATGGCTAAATTGTTATCATTCAAACCTTATGTTTCTAGATTTTGGGACCTCTCTTTTGTAAAACTCTGATGAATAAAATGAAAGATAACTAATTTTTCCAAAAACGTCTCTTTACGATTTGTTTTCTATGATTATGACTGTTGTACTATGAAGTAATACCCCAGATTAGCTTCCGCTACTATATTTGTCAAAATAGGGGTGTTACATCTATGCTTTTTGGAGGGAGCTCATCGAACCACACTCTCATGGTCCCTATTAGAGTATAATTGAACATATGGCACCACGTAGGCATTGCCTAGCATTCCACTTATGCTGCGGCTTGAAATTTTTTTACGTGATCCTCTGGGTCTCCTATTCCGTCATACGTTTTAACGTTATTAGGCATTCGTGTTTTCCGTAAACTTTTGAAATTGCGGATTCGAGGTGTGAATGGATCCACCTCTTCACATGACCAAGGCACTGCTAAGTCTTCTTCATCTATAAGCTTGTGCCTTTTTTACGTTGACTTCTAGTATCCCCCATCGCTGGTACCACTGTCTGATACACGAGATAACGGGGATTCGCTTGCCCTCCCTCTTTCCATGATACGAGAGGGATCACTATCGCGAGAGTGATGCCCATGTCTGGCACTTGTCCTGTAAGAGGAGTAGGTATTATCATATGATTCTTCAATGCCATGGGAGCGATCTCTACTTCGAGGACGACCCCTGCTAAGAGAAGAGTCCCGTCTGTGAGGGCGACCTCTACTATGAGAATGATCCCTAGAGCTTGTCATGTCCGGCCTGGACTTAGTTGTGCTTGGCGAGTAAGTGTCGCTAAGTCGATCAAATGCGCTCTGCCTCCGATGACCTAGCCGGCCAAACACGTTTCCATCGTTGTCTTTCAAGTGATCCCTCACCTTGGGCCTTTGGGACGGGTTACGGTACCTTGCGGACAAGGTTCTTGCACTTGAGTTTTGAGATCCCTCTCTCGTTCTTTGACTTCTCTTGGTATTATCCCTAAAGTCCAGCCTAGTATGGACTTCTTTTCACTTGTCGTGGCGAATCTTATCCATAATGATCGGCAAGATATCCTTGTAATGTTCCTCACAGAAGTCTAGGATGTTCACCCTGGGTGCGGCATCCATTTCCTTTGGGGGTTGTGTTAGCCATTGCGCTCATTTTTCTGAGGGTAATTCCTAGTGTTAGGTCCCACGGATGGCCAACCTATTGATACAAAAGTTAGGTCGGGTCTCGTTTAGTCCGAATAGGAAGCTATTCAGATGTGTAGCACCTTGTTTTTATACCAAATGAACTTGTTTGAAGGACCCTACACAAGGAATAAAACACCGTTAATCTTATCGTGGGAGCGGATCCTACGATTGGACTATGGTGTGAGAGTAAGTATATAGTTTTGGGGAGTAATCGAATGTAATTAGGGTTTCAGTTTGCAAGAGATACTTGTATTGATGATGATTGAGTTCCTTTTATTGACTAAATAATCCTTAGGGTTTCCAAAACTTTCGACTCAAGACACAGCCGAAATTGTAGGGATTCGGAATTATCCTAACTGATTTAAATAAGTAAATAATATCTCTTATTTAATTAGGTTATCATTTCTTAACGATAACTTGTGAAGATACCGCGGTCACGGACATCGTGCCGGTAGCCGTGACCCCGATGCGCGGGTCGAAGGCCCATTATCGACTACCAAGCCCATAATAGTATGAGTGAGTCAGGCCGGTCCATACTATACGTCATCAATTGTAAAGGCTGGTTTTTTGCACAGTCCAAAACACGTAACCTGAAATATTTTTCTCTAATTTATACTTTTTTATAATAGTATGTGTTTCGAATTGGATTACAAAATAATATGGGGTGTAAATTGTTTTTCTGTATAACTAAATCGATTTAGTAAATGTTTTAAAAGAGCTTTTTGGGCGAATTTTTGACATGTTCAGCCATTTTACCTGTTAGAGATCAAAATTGACCCATTCATAAGTACATGGGCCAAAAATGCCACCTTGAATTCTATAGTTTTTAACCATATCCGATAGCATCTAGTGTTTGCACGACTAACTGTTTTACCTATTCAAAAATCCATTCATTAAATGTTTTACTCTTAAAGCAAAAACAAAGCCCGTCAACGTATATGTAGGAACATACTTGTGATCTTTCTTCAATCCAAAATAGTGTTCATCACTGTGCTTTACTATTACATTCTTAATTTCATCGTAAAAATGAGTCCATACATGCTCACCCCATGGAAAATCATTCCAAGCTTCAAGATTTTTAACCAACCGAAACAAGGTATCATTTACCGGGCATGTCATCAACTAGCCCATAAAGATAACCTCTAAAGCTAACAGAAACCAAAGATGTATTGCGTCTTCATCACATAGCTTGCCAAACGTGTCTTCATTCTCAATTAAACCAATAACATCTAAGTTGGTAAGAATTAAGCTTAACTTATGCGGGAAAACCCTATTATGAAACATTAGCTCACCAAAACTATACGAACAAAAACTTATAGTTCCAAAACACAAACCGATAATAAGAGCAAACTCTAGACGACCAAAATGCAGACTATGACCTTCGACATAATAAACGAGGGGCATATCATAATGAGAATCATCGACTTTATGATGTTTTCGTAGCATATATGAGTTGTGGTTCATAGTCAAAAAATAATAGGTATAACCAACATCCAAAACAAGTACTCCTAAACAAGTTTCGGTGATTCGCATCTAACTTTTGGTTTATTATCCAAAAATAGTTCAATTTACTCGTAATTATGACGTTCGATTCAATCAAAACCCTAAAAATACAGAGTATCCATGTGTTCACCTCCCCTATCAGTCCTAAATCTTTTGATTTGGGACCCTTGTTGTAATTCAACTTTAGTTTTGAATACTTTGAATTTATCTAATGCTTTATCCTTTGATTGTAATAAATAAACATAAGAAAACCTAGAAGCATCATTAATAAATGTCACAAAGTATTTTTTATTCCCCAGTGAAGGAGTAGCATGCAGATCACATAAATCACTTTGGATTAGCTCTAAAACTTCAGTTTCATGTTTTACATTTTGAAATGGTTTCTTAGTTATTTTGTTCAACATGCAAGTTTTACACTTTTCAGTGTCCATGATAAAAGCTGAGATTAACCCATCCTTAGACATATCTTGCATCCTCTTAAAGTGGACATGACCCAGTCTAGCATGTCATAGGATTGAATCATTCAATTTAAAGGTTGACATGAAGGCTAAAGCAATATTATCATTATCAATATTAAGCCTGAACATTTGATTACTCAAATAACCAAAACCAATAAACACACCATATTTGGATAAAACAAATTTATTAGATTCGGTCACTTTTTTATAACCACAGTTATTCAAAACACTACTAGAAATCAAAATTTTCCTTATATTAGAAACATGCAAAACATTAAACAATGAAACAATCTTTCTAGGACTAAACTTAAGATCTACACAACCATGTCCATGCACCAGGGTTGTTGACTCATTTCCCATGTGAAGAATAGATCCATCACTCAGCAACTCATAGGTCTTGAACCAGCATCTATCTTTATACACATGAACTGTTGCTCCTGAGTCAACCCACCACGCAACATCATCATCCTGTACAAAGTAAGCTTCAAATACATATGTAACATAATAAACCTGAAAAGATTTATTAAACATATTCTAACCTTTCAGCGAGTTGGTAGAACCATCCACTAAACCATTTGTGCATGAACTATTGGCTTTGTTGCCAACTTTCTACCTTTGCAATCTTTTCAAGTGTCTAGGTTTCCCACACTTCCAACAAGTCACTTTAGACTTTTGTTAGGATCAGCTTTGGTGTTATCATGATGTTACGTTTACTCTTGTTGTCATTGTACCTGGAGGAGTTGTTATGCTTCACCATATTGACAACTAAAGGACCAGCAAAATTGTTGCCTTTTGGCTTATCACTATCCTACATCCTAAGGGAATCCTTAATAAGCAGATGACTGCCCAACTCAACAAGAGTTAATTTCTCCTTCAAATGTTTCAAGGTGTGCTTGAAATCTTTCTATGAAGGGGGAAGTTTATCAATGATACATGAAACCTGAATGGATTCATCCATGTTCATCTTATGTGGTGTAAACCTTCCAAGTTTACCAAGAAGTTTATTATATTGTTCCAAGACTGGTCTTGAATCAACCATCTTGTAATTTGTGAAATTATGAACAAGGAACTTCTTACTTAATGCATCCTCAGCCATATATTTGGCCTCTAAGAAATCCTATATTTCTTTGAAAGATTCAACATTCTGGTAAATATCAAATAAAGAATCAGACATACCATTGATGATTAAACCTCTGCAGACATAGTCATCATTGTCACACTTAACCCTTTTTCAGATATGTTCCACGGTTGCATCATCACTGTCATCTCCAGGAATAGGATTAGTCAACACATACACCACACTCATGCTAGAAAGCAAGAAATGCATCTTCTTCTGCCATCTTCTAAAGTCTACCCCTTTAAACTTGTCAAGCTTGGCAAAGTTTAAAGCCATGTGTTTCATAGCAGTAGCATCCATTGATTATGACAAAATAATCTTCTTTGATTGTTGGTTGTAGTAGATCGCAGATTAGAGTGAAGACAATCAATAGCCTAGCTAATTACCAAGATGGTTACCGGATATCACTTGAAGTCGTGTAATCACTTTCTAAAGAAGATTATTCGAGCCTATGCCTGGGTTACATGAATACCTCATTGGGATAAAACCAAGTGTTTGTTCTTGTTTTAGGAACAGATCAGGAACCTTGCGTATCTATGTGTTTTTGTTTTTTGTGTTTTTTCCATGCAATTGTGATCCCTATTTATAGGAATTTACTCAAAACCTAATAATGGAATTAATAAGAGATTAATGGCAAATTAATCTCTTCTATAATTATCCTCTATAATTTAGGAATTAGTGATTTCTTAACCAAATTAAATATGATCAATTAATGCAGTCAAATCAATTATCCTTCATAATTTAAGAATAGTGATTTCATGACCAAATTAAATATGGTCAATTAATGCAGTCAAATTTACCACTTAAATAGGCAAATAACCACCTTTTTAATCAAACCACTAAAAAAGTTAGGAAAATCAGTGACTTGATGTGTGTACACTCCGTACCTCCAAACCCATTTCCAAGTATTATCCAATTCCCACAATTGCACTAAATTTCCAACAAACAGCACCGGCATTCTCCTTCTGGTAGGGAATAGAATAAACATCTATTTTTGCACTTGGTTTGATTATTCTTCCTATAAAAATTTTAATTAACATTGATTTAGGAAATTCTTATTGTATCAAAGAAATTAGTAACAAAATAAATCATGGATAATCTAGATACCAAAACTATAGTATATACTGGTTGAAGTATTCAACAGAGGTTATTATTATTACGGGTTCTCGTAGGCTGAATATGCTCAAGGTTTAGGTCAACGGCGAAACCTTGATTCTGTGCACCCTTTTTAGGTGCCGACTTTCCATCACAAGGACCTATAACCTTTGGCAAGAACGGGATTCAACCCATGACATATTTTCATAAAGCCCTCCTTTATGCGTTTGCGTGGGAGCGATGCCCATGGGGCAATGCCCCAATACTGGCGAATATGCTTTCTAATAAGCTTTGTTCATATATTTATCGGTTTCAAATAGATAATCAAAAGCACGTCTTAAACCTCTTAGATGCGGAAAACTAATAAATTGATCAACAAACAAACATGCTTGGTTTCTAGTTATAAACCTCCAAGATGACAAGAAAGAAATCGATAGATTGAATCGAGCTGAGAAGGATGTTAGACGCAGCAAAAACTACAATAATATTCTAAGAAAAATTAGTTGATCAAGAAGTAACTGTTATGTAGGCATAATAGTGGAAATTAGGGTTTTGTTGCGGATCATCAAACAAAAGTAACAAATATAAACAAATCAATATCTATTTCTTAAATATAGTATTGTATCATTGTATTAAGTTTCAAACCCATACATTGATTCTAATTTACTCAAGAACATCAGATAGCATAACTGCACAACTCAAACAAGAATTTAAAATTGACAAATTCCTAATCCCAACAATTATAAACTAAAGAAAATAGGGCTAATAAAAAATAGAGATTGAACTTGTTTGTAAGAAATTGAATGTCGAATCTTGAATGAATTGGTAACTTAAATTTAGCGTTTCAACTTTTTATATATAGACTATAGAGAAAAGTTTATTTACATACCAGTTTTTACTCACATACTGAGGGACAAATCCTCACCATCCATTTAGGTTTAATCTAACGGTGAGGATTAATCTAAAATTTAAATTGATTAAACCTATTTCCTCTCAACTATATAAAGTATTTTTTTTTCATTCAACTCTTTTATTTTCACATAATCAGTGTGTGTTTTCCTCCTAACTCATTCCCTAAAAAAATCAGTTACTTACTTCATTATCATCGACTAAAGTTCAACGTATTTTTTAGCTTCTTTGCGCTTATTTTGGATTTGAACTTGTAATCAGTTAACGAAGGTTACTTAATCACGGTGAAATTCTTCAACACGAAACCCTAAGGTACACTCGTTGAACTTATAATCAATTAATTTATGCTTACTCGTTTCTGACTGCTGATTTTGTGTTAATACATGCTTCTGTTGAATTCATGATGATTGTGTTCTGATATGAATTTATGCTTATTTGTCTTTGATTGATGGATCGTAAGTGTAAACCAAGTGTTTGATGAAATGCTTGACTGAGTTAAATATGATTTTGTGTTATGGATTAGCATTGGAATCTGGTGTTTGAATGTGTTAAAAGTGTTGTTGCTTGTATGCGTAGACCACGTGTTTGACAAAATACTTGACTGACTTTAAAATATTTTGCGTTGTTAATTTATAAAGTAATTAGGATATGAGTTTGAATATGGTGTGTGGCTATGTTACAAATGTTGTGGATTGTACGTGTCGACCAAGATGTTGTGGATTGCATTAGTATATCGAGTGTTCGACGAAATTCCTGACTGAATTGTGTGTATTTTGTTTCTTCAAAATATTATGGATTGCACGTGTTGACTAATTGTTCGACGAAATGCCTAACTCAATTTTGTGTATTTTTTGTTACAAATGTTGTGTTAGTAGAACAAGTGATCAACAAGATAGGAATTGTAGAATTTCACAATTGCGTGTTCTGTTTATTAATCAAAGTACGAAATTGGAATTAGAAAATAGCAGCCAATGGAAGAAAAATATTGGAAATATATACTACTCCCTTTTTGACACTTGCTAAAGTATGATCATATGATACTTGCTAGAAGCCACTTGACACTACTAAGCTTTCTAAATATTTTTTTTGATATGTAATGTAATTGCATTAGCTTGTTTACATGTAATGTATTGATTGGATAGTGCTCTGCAAAAGGAACGTCATACAAGCTAGAGCTCAAATAGGCAAACGGAGTTGTTTGCTAGATTATGAGTTAAGTGCCAATACTCTTAATCTAATAAGTTGATAATTGTTATTGGAAATATATAGGTTGTAAGCTCAAGAAAATGGACATTGGGTTCTCGCTATAGAGCATCCGTTCATACACAATCATCAAAAGTCAAAATGATAGACTGTTTATTTAGACCTGTTGCGCAAAAATATATTCTTATGCTTGATATGATAACTGAATTGGTATTATAATTCAAAAGGAGACACGGCTGCCTCTATGAAGCAATATTACTTTAATGTTGTTGTAAATCTTTCCTTGTTTTCAATAAAAAAATTATACGGGTCTTATCACAGACACACAATTCTAATATGTGAGATATAGCCAAATAAAGTAGTAGTAGGTTCTAATGTCTATATACTAGTATGTAAAGCTGTAGGTGTCATATTAGCTACAGCTAGTTACTTTTTCGCGTAGTATATGTTTCTGAATTTGTTATCTTCGAGGTTCGTGATTACGAAAATGAAAATCATGTTCTTTTTTACTGATCACGTTAACATTGCACTATTCATCTGAGTTATTGCTTAAATCCAGTTTTCTTTTGCAATTGTACATGTATCTGCTGTATATATTTGTTGATTCCAGTTAAAAAAATTTGTTAATATATTGAGCAGGTATTGGAGAAACCCAGTTTCATGCTACATTATTAGGTGGATTGTCACCTGTAGGCCCAACATACAAGGCGGCTTCGGTTAGAGAGAAAAACCTTCAACATGTGACTTGGCTCAGTGGAAGAATAGAAGGGACAAATGAGAATATTGATGGTGAAACTATATTGAATCAAGTCTATGATGAAGTAGGCTAGTCGTTACCTTTAGTTAAATACGCATGCTACTATCTTACCTTATAATTGCATTATTTGGCTTTTTTTTTCTTTTTTTTTGCAAAAGTTATAGGCATTCTATTGGGAGTGTTTGGAGAAGCCTAGGCTAAAAAGCTTATGCATACTAAAAAGCCTTGTTTTTGCATCTTAAGCTTATTTTTTTTGTCACAAATAATCTAATAAGCTACTAACAAACTTTATCCAAACACTTTATTTGAGTTTATTGTGTTTTGACAACACAATAAGTTATCAAGCACCATAAATAAGTTTCCCAAACACCCCTTTAGTTGTATTTGTTTCTCGTTTATTTATGTGTGTCTTATATTATGATCATTTATTAGTTATCACAGCTAGGAGACCGAATTTAGTTTTTACTTTTTACATTGGGGTAACGAAAAGAATAAAATGCGCCGTTAGGAAGGAAAAAGTCAGATGGATGACTTTTCTTGCATTCCATGAAGTTTTAAGGTAAGAGAACAATGTTTGTCTTATTTTAAAATATTTTATACTCTCCTTCAGTGACACTCAAATGTTTAAAGTCAACCTATCATAGCTTACAAACATCTCAGAATATTGCCTTCAAAATACCCTACTCATCTTATGGATATGATAAGTTGTAATAAGAATGCGGTTAATTTTGAAACCATGCACCTACGCTTGAATATTTTACTGTCACAAGTATGCTTATTATAGGTGGCGAAATGAGCGTGTGGGGCAAGTTGGGTAACTGGTCAGATGGATGTAACGAATTATAATATGACGAGGCAAACTTTTCATTTCGAAATAGGACCTTTAGTACGTCCTCAAACGTATAGAATTAAGGTAATTGCTTCTCATGTGTCTCATGATGAGATTAGATTGGCTGTGTGGGATTGTGGAGTCAATAAGTCACCGGGCCCGGACGGGTTCACTTT